>VZRR01002059.1:0-68927 GCA_013398015.1 Oreocharis arfaki
TGCCTTTCCTGTGCTGAAATCCCAGCGGGATGATGTCTGCTGGGCCCTGGCTTTCCCCACCTTCTCCCCATCAGTGGGATGCTCCTGGCACCCCGGGGTGTAGATGCTGCTTTGGGTGCCCAAATCTCTTCACCAGCGCCTAAACCCAGGTTTTTCTGCCTTTCCCAGTGGGAGCAGGCCGGCACCATCCCCACCACGGCCTCTCCAGCGTGGGCACGGCACAGCTCCATGCCCCAGGCAGGGATGTGCAATCCGTGTGTGCAGCTCCCAGCAGGGAACAGGGACATGCACGGGTTAAGGCTCTGTGCACTGCGGGGGATGCTCCCCAGGCTGCAATGCGCTCACGTGTATCCCCAAAACTCAGCAAATCCAGACCATCAGACGTGGTGGGAAAGCAAAACAGTCGAGGCAGCCCCTGGGTGTCTCTCCGTGACCCCGCTCCGTGGACTCGGCCACCGGCTTGGGAAGTTGCCCCGGAGGAGCAGGGAGAAACCCTCCTCGCTGGGATTTTCTCAATGGACGGGTATTTTTAGCTCTGGGCTCGTGGCTGCCCTCCCCGCCAGCTGTGTCGGGGTGAGCCGTCCCCGCGAGGGCCCCGCCGGCCGGGGGAAGGTCACCCTGTGACGGATCGCAGCACGTTCTGCCCGGGGCTCACACAGCGTGGCTTTGTGTTGCCTCCCAGCCGCCACCATCCATCACGGGATAACCTGACAGCCGGCAGCAGAGCCCTAATCCCCCCTCGGCTCCGAATTACGCGGGGCGCAGTCTCGGCCGCCGTGGGCACCCACGGGACCGGAAAAAGCCGCCACGCTGTGCCGTCCCCCAGCGGGTGCCTTTGTGCGGTGGGGTGGGCCATGATGGGAGCCTCCCTGTAGCCCAGACACGGGGTCCCTTGATGGTGGCTACTTGCTCAATGGGATTAGTTATCCTTGATTTGATATTCACCGGGATGAGCCAGCTGGACCCACAGACCCCAGACCCCGCCCCGCCCCTCCGCCGTGTTCAGGGTTAGGGTCGTACATGGCATGGAGGGGCTGAAGGAGCTGCAGAGCTGCAGTCGGGTGGGCACAGCGTTATCCCTGCTCCCACATCACTGGATGAGACCCTCAAATGGAGCTGGAGCAAGTGCAGGTGCTGGGGCTGCCACCCCAGTGGGGTCCCTCTTCCCAGTGCCCACCCCACGCTGCCACTGGGTGCCCTTAGAGCTCCGTCTCTGTGAGCTGCCTTCTGTCTCCCCTGCCCGCTCAGCCGTGGGGCCACAGTGGCCGGGGCTGGCCTGTCCCACTTCTCTGGCTGGGGACACGCGGCGCTGCCCCTGTTTATGAACTGCCAAATGCTTGACCTCTCCCCTGTGCAGGTTGGCCTGCCCGTGGAGCCCATTATGTCACCACTGTGTCTCTCACCCTCCAAACGTGCTCCTGCAATTCCAAAAAGCCCATTTATAACTGAGCCAGGGTGGTCCTGACACCTCTCACCCACGGATGCGGCTGCAGCTCAAGGGGCTCACCGGGGTCATGTCCACGAAGTGCCACTGAAAGGTGCCCATGAGTGGCTCAAGCTGCTTGATGTGATGGTGTGGAGCTGATGTGAAGCCCTCAGGCTCACTCTTAAAGCCTTCACTCCTGCCATGGGCACCTCTGAACATCTGAGGGATGAATCCTGCCTCTTCCCAACCCTTTTAGCGCCTTTTCCTTAGGCAAGGGCCAAGCTGATGCTCTGATTTCTTTCCTTCTTGAGCATTTCGGAGTTCGACTGACTGTGGGGAGCACAGGAGCTATGCTGAGGGTGAACCTCAAGGCTGCAGGTCCTGCTTTCCTTAGTGAAGACTTTCATAGGATGTTAATGCCATAGGGACAGCAAATCCCTGAGAGAGCAGGAATAGGGGTGAGGAGGTGTTGGAAAGATCCTGGCCCCAAAGAAATCACAACAAGGAGAGAAGAGCATCATGGCAGGTTCCAAAAAGGTCAGAAATCAACCCCTAGTGAGCGAGGGTGCTGATAGTGGGCACAGGGAATGTGCCACAGCACAGCCTCTCCGAGGAGGGGGAATTTGGGGAAGGAAAATCCCAGCAGGGCTGGCCCTGCACTTTGCTGACATTCTTTCCACTGACCGATCCCTCAGCTGGAATCTGGCCTGGAGCAGGAATAGGAGGAGATGGGAGATGGTTTCTGATGTTCCAGATGGAAAAAAAATCCCTTCTGAATTAAAGACGAAGCCGGAGAGATGTGGCCAAGCCATTGGAGTCAGCAGGGAAGGGCTGGGGATGAGTTAAAATCCCCCTCACGCTGCTGCTGCTGGGTGTGCCTCAGTTTCCCTATCGGGAATGCATGAGCAATGTGTCTTTTCTGGGAGAGGGGTGCATCAGGATGGCATTGGGGCTTTGGTTATCCACAGGTACAGAGGCCAGCACGGGAGAGCAGGTGGGATGCGGCAGTGCCAGCTGGGAGAGGGTCGAGCCCAGCCTGGCTCTGCTGGAACCTGGAGACACGTGGGAGGTGTCCTTTGGATTTTGTGCACGAGACAAGCCACGAACGTGGATTTTGTGACGAAAGTATGATAAGGGACTTGGCTGGGCACCTTCGAGAAGCCCATGACAGAGGAAAGGTTGGGCTCAGCTTTGTCCTGCCTGCTTCTGCCTGCTCTGTTCCAGCGGGACAGGCAGCGGGCACAGCAGCAGGAACTGGTGAGCACGGAGAGGGGTGTCCACAGGGATGGGACTGGAGCCCGGGGTGCTCCCTGCATTGGGAGATCCCTCCCAGCGCTGGATTCCGAGGCTTCCCTTAGGCTTCAGCAGAAGTGGGATCGGTGTAACATGGAGCGGTGGGATGGGGCCATGGGGAATATGGGGCAGAGCGGGATCGGGAGGTGGGAAGGGCTGGGAAGGGGAGGACACTGGGCTGGTGTTGGGTCCCACCGCAGGGAAGGCACAGATTTGGGGTGCCGTGGGATCCAGGGGGGCAGCGTGAAGGGATGGGGGTGCCCTGGTCAGGCAGATTGGCCACGAGGCCACCATGGCTCCCCCAACCCGGCCGTAACTGAAGGGACCAGATGACGCAGGAATGCCGGGAGGGGAGCTGGCAGCCGCCCGCCGTCCCCAGTGGCACCTCGGGGCTCACACAAAGCCCTTGTTCGGGTTCAGCCGAGCTGCTCCCCCCGCCGTGCCAACCCCCCCAGCCCCGCCGGGCCGGGCACTGTAATCCCCGTGGGGAGACCACATGGAATCAGACGGACAAGTTTTGATGTGAGGCAGCAGCTTAGGGTGGGCTCAGGTTTCCTTTGGGTTTTCTATATTTATCTCCCTGATTTAATGCCAGCGCCGGGGTTTAAATGGCACCAAGCAGTTGGCGCGGGGAGAGGGAGCAGCCGTCCCCGAGCCGCGCGCACGTCCCCGAGCCGCCCATGGAGCTCTTCGAGACCAACCCGTACTTCTTCCCGGAGCAGAGGTTTTACGATGGAGAAAACTTTCTGGGCTCCCGCTTGCCGGCCTACGAGCCCGCGGCGTTCCCCGAGCGCGCCGAGGGGGGCCTGTGTGCCGAGGGCAGGGCGGCTCTGGAGGACAAGGAGGCGCTGGCCGAGCACTGCCCCGGGCAGTGCCTGCCCTGGGCCTGCAAGGTGTGCAAGAGGAAATCGGTGTCCATGGACCGGCGGCGCGCGGCCACGCTGCGGGAGAAGCGGCGGCTCAAGAAGGTGAACGAGGCGTTCGAGGCTCTGAAGCGCAGCACCCTCCTGAACCCCAACCAGCGGCTGCCCAAGGTGGAGATCCTGCGCAGCGCCATCCAGTACATCGAGCGGCTGCAGAGCCTGCTCAGCTCCCTCAACCAGCAGGAGCGCGACCAGCGGGACCTGCGCTTCCGGCCCGCCGTGAGTGTCCCCGGCTGTCCCCGGGTGCCCAGGCTGGGCTGGGAACAGCGTGCGGGGGGGGTGCCCCGTGGGGTGACGCTCTGTGGAGTGATGCCGTTTCGGGGTGACACTCCATGGGAGTAAGGCCATATGGGAGGGATGCTCCATGGGGACAATGCCCTACGGAGGTGACACTCTGTGGGGGTAGCAACGCTCTTAGGGCGTGATGCCCTGTGGGGGTGACTTTCCGTGGGGTGATACTCTATGGGACAATGCTCTGTAGGGAGATGCCTTTCAGGGGTGCTGCTCTATGGGGGTGATGCCTAATGTGGGTGGGTCATTTTGGGGTGCCATTCTATGGCGGTGATGCTCTGTGGGGACAATGCCCTATGAAGGATATGCCCTATGGGGGTGACACTCTATGGGGTTGATGCCCTGGGGGAATAATGTTCTATGGGGGTGATGTCATTTTGAGGTGCCATTCCATGTGGGTGACACTCCATGGGACGATGCTTTAACTGGTTGATGCAGTTTCAGGGTGAAGCCCTTTGGGGGTGATGCCATAGGGGAGTGATTCTCTCTGGGGATATTGCTCTGTGGAGACGTTGCTCTATAGGGGTGATGCCCTGTGGGGGTAACCCCAAGCAGAGGCACTGCAGAAGCTCTGGGGTACTGGGTCCTGCTGGGGGGGAACAGGACCCCAGCTCTGGGGCGAAGCAGACGCTGCTGTCTCGGGACACTTGTGGCTGTGGGTGTGTCCTGCATGGGGGCACCGAGACAAGGATCCAGCCCTGCCGAGTGCTCACATCCCTGCGGGACAGGGGCTGCTGCCGCTCTGTCCCTGTCAATGGGTGCATCGGGGCCGTGTGTGAGAGTGACGCGTGATCCTGGGCTGGGGAGAGGTGGGAAAGGTGAAAATGAAGTAAATAACATAGAACTAAACTAAATGATAAGATAAGATAAGATAAGATATATAAGATAATATAATATAAATAAAATTAAGTACTAAATACAAAAATAGAAATTAAAATATGAAATATAAAAATAAAACTTAAAGCATAAAATATAAAATAAAATTAACACTCCCTGCTCACACCCAGGCAGAGGAAGGGATGAGAGGGGTGGCACAGGGACACCTCTGGTTTCTAGGACTGAAATGGCTGGGTACACTCAGTAGTTGTGTCCTGCCACAGCCCCCAGAGAGCCAGGACCTGCCACACCACAAGATTTTGGTCATTTAACCAAGTTTGAGAGGTATTTTCATCTGCCCCCTGGTTGCTGTGGATGGCTGGGCATGTGCTTCCCTGCTGCTCTGAGGTTTGGATCTGGGAATGCACAGAGCTGAAACTACAGCTACAGGTGTAGGGAGAAGTGATCAATACAGGTGGGATAGATGTAGGTGTATGAATTGGCACAGGCGTTGCTGATACGGGTTCTACAGATACAGAGATCATATAGATAAATGAGATAGAGATGAAATTGATATGGATATGATAGCTATTGAGATAGATACAAATTACATACATAGATTATATAAATATAAATAGATAATATAGACAGTGATAATGATTTTACTCATTATCTATAGATATATAATATATAAATGGCATACAGGTATATCTATAGATACAGATCATGGAGATATAGATAATGTAGGTATGGGTGATATAGATACCCATAGATACTTATAGATAAGTAATGTAGATACGGATATAAATATGACACATAGATATATGGGGATATAGATATTGATATGATATAGATAGCTATAAATATAGATACAGATATAGATATCATTATAGATACAGATATAGATACAATACTGTTATAGATATGGAAAGACTTTATCAGAGGCCCAGAGGAGGGAATCCCAGATCTCCTTCCAGACTAAAGGATTTAAGGGCCAAACCAGTAGGTACCCAGGTAGTCCAATTTAATGCTGAATAAAGGAATGAAAAAGTATTTAGGCTCCATCCTACATGATTTCAGAACTTCCCAGTATCCACTTTAATGCCAGAATCCGCTTGGATACCAGAATCCAATTTCCACTTCCCAGAATCCATTTGGATTTGCAGATGTGCCCAAAACTGTGCTGAGCTGTCCCTTTGTCTCTTCTGTTCTGAGCTGCCCCTTCTCCCAGGTGTAGCCAGGAGTTCACATATTGATGCAAAAGACAATATTTTGGGGGAAAAAAGATCGTATCTGTAAGAATTTTCTGCTTTAATGGGAAATAAGTCCAAGTGTTAATTAATTATCCTGTGCTGCCATGAGCTTGAAGACCCAAAGTGCCATTTGTAGTCTGCTACCAAGGGTTGGGTCTGTGGGGTTGCTCATACAGATCACAATTGGGGTTTTACCTGAGCTGACAGCCACTCCCAGATAAAGACACACTCCAAAAAAAAAGTGAATTCTGAGCTTTGCTGAGTAATGGTCTCATTTTTCATGCTGTCAGCTCTTTTCTCCAAAATAACCACTCAGCCCCAAACCCACAAATCAAACTGCCAAAAGCTTTTCCCGAAGCCCCTCCGCCCCGGGGATGGCCTGAGGGCATCCAGCCCTGTGTGTCATTTTTTATGAGCCTGATTAGGTGATTCTCAGCAAAAAGCTGTTTTGCCCAAGGATATTTGTTCATCTCCAGCCCTTTCTCATAATCAGTGGAGAAAGAGACACCTTTTTACCTGCAGTGAGTGAGTGTCCCCAAAAAAGGAGGTTTTTCAGCCTTTATGGTTAAGGAAGCACCTGGCCCTGATGGGTCCTGGGGACCCCGCGTGCTGTTGGCTCCTCCAGGTGGGGAGGAACGTGCCCCTCTCCACAGGGGTGTCCTGCTGTGGGGTGGGCCCCCCCGGCTGTTTTTGGGGTGGCTGGTGGGGTTCGGCCGTGCCGGAGGAGGTGACACATGGTTGCTCTGGGCTCCTGCAGGCAGCCAGCGAGTGCGGGTCCGGCAGCTCCTCCTGCAGCCCCGAGTGGAGCAGCCAGCTGGAGTTCAGCACCAACCCTGCAGGTAATGCCCTCCTCGCCTCTCTGGGGCATCCCACGGCCTCGCTGGGCTCGCGGGGAGTGGGAACAGCAGGGGCACCGCAGCCTGGAGCAGAGCATCACTGAGCCAACCCTTCCCCCCGTGCAGGAGGTGCTCGGAGCAAGGGACAGAAGGAACCTTGTCCTTCTCTCCCCATCCCACTGCCGCAGAGTGACGAGCTCAGAGATCCTCCAGCACCTCCTTGGTCAATGCTCAGCAATTCAGGGTTCTCCTAGCCCTGATTTCACCAAAACACCAACCCTTGGGAGCTGAGAAATTGGGCTGTGGCAGCCTGGGGCCCTGGTGGCTTCATCCCCAGCAAAGGTTTTGTCTATTGCCATCCCTTGGCTTGGCTTTGCTGTCCATGTTGCTGGGCATGGCTGGGCATCACTGGACATCACTGCTGCAGCCCCCCTTCCCTCCCCACACACCCTCAGCAGCTGCTGATCTTTTTTTCCGTGCTTGGTGTTATCCCCACCCTTGCCAAATCCACCTGTTATTTTCCCCAGAAGGCAGAAACTTAAATCTCATTTTCCAGTGGAGATTAAAACCTATAAAGGGTCTAGAAGTTCCACTCCCTGTTGGTCTCTCATCCTTCCCCAGGGTGGGGGCTGGCAGCAGGTCCCTAGGTCACTCTGGCCATGTGGGGGATCGTGGGGTCATAGAATCATAGAAAAGAATCAACAAATTGTTACAGGGGGAAAAAATCATCAAATCCAACCCTCAGCCACGTTCACCACTAACCTACACCCCCCTGAGCAGAACCAGGAGCCATTTTCAGCACACAGATCCCATTTCCAGCAGTGTCCTCCCCACTTTGTCTCCCCAGATCCCATTCCCAGCAGTGTCCTCACCCCTTTCTCCCCAGATCACCTCCTGGCCGACGAGGCAGCCGAGGAGCGCAACCTGCACTCGCTGTCTTCCATCGTGGAGAGCATTGCTGTGGAGGACGTGGCCGTGACGTTCCCGGAGGAGCGGGGCCAAAACTGAGCTGGCGCAAACCCCGGCAGCTCCTCGAGCTGGTAACGGGGTGGGAATGAGATGCCAGAAGAGTCCAGCCGCTGGAAATCACATCCACCCCTCCGGTGTCGTGGGCTGCACGGCTGACACCGCTCGGCTCCCTCCCCGCTCCCTGCGGAACGCTCCTGCCGGGCCGGACGATCGGGCAGAGGTGGGATGGGGCAGCGCCGCAGCGGCTGCGGGTCCTGGAGGGGCTTCTCGGGGCCAGGCCCTGCTCCGCTGCCCGGCCGGGGACGGGCGGGTTTGGGGCCAATGTGTGTGCTGGGTTCGCTTTGCTGAGTTTTCCAGATGCTCCTTGACCAAGGTTTCTCTCCGGCCGGTGTCCGGTGGTGCCGACCCGGAGCCCGCCTGTCTTTTCTACTGAACGCTGTGTGCAGTTGCCATTTAGGGTTTTTTTAATTATTATTTTTGCTAACTTATTTGGATTCTTTTTTAAATAAAGGCATTGTTGTTTGGACAGCTTGGGTTTCCTTCACTGTTGTCCTGCTCTGTGTAGGTCTCCCCAGTTCCACGATCCCCAAATCCAGGCTGGAGATTTTCATATCAGTAAATCCAGCTGGACCTCAGAAGATCCAGGTCCTGGATCTGGATCTGGGAACTGGATGTGCCACACTTCAAGCAGCCCTATTCAGACCACTGATTTCACTGGTGTTTAACTGCAGTTCAGGCCTGTGCCCCAAAGATCTTTAGGGAGCTAGAGATTAATGATATTTTTAATTTGGGCTCTACAAAAAAGGCTCAAAGCCAGCACTGTTTTAAAATCCTGTTTATTGGAACACACATACATCCTTTCCTGACCCAATCCAGGGTTTGGAGTCCATGCAGTACCAATAATATGACGAAAGAAATAGGGCATCAATATAAAGGGCTCACCGACTCTTCAAATTAAAAAAATATTTAATACTGTATTAGGCAAATAATACACCGAAAAGACGTTGTGACTGTAGAGCCTCTCAGATATTGCACTTCCAGACAGCACATGATAAGTATAAGGTCATTCCAGCCATCAATAAATATCACATCAGAAATAGGGGCCACACAAGGCAAACGTGGCATGAGGAGATGAAGAGATCCTACCCTACGGGGAAGAAATGGGAAGAGTTAAGAGCCTCCTGGAGTGACCCCTGCAGGAGGCAGGAGGGGAGAGCTTCTCCTCCACACCCGGATGGGAAGGGTGGGCATGTCCCGGGGACGGAGGGGGCTCCCGTTGTCTCCCCGGGCACCCAAGGAGGGTCCCCTCTCCCGTGGGTGCGGGGCACCGTCCCCGTGAGCCATGTGGGGCGGTCCCAGGCGCAGCCCCCTCAAACAGGGCACCCGACAGCACCAAAATCAGCACCTCGCCCGCCCAGCCCTGGGCAGACACCGCCCTCCCCACCCCGCGTTGGGCCCCCTTCGTCCCACCAAGCACCAGCCCTGGCACTGCCCCGGCCCCCCCGGGGGCAGCTCCTTGCCCGGCCACCCTGGAGGGAGGATTTTCACGAGCCTGAATCTTCCTTGGCTTCAAGTCCTGTGGGCAGCAGCATCTCTGATGCCCAGGGCTCGGGTGAGTCAGTGCAGCCCCGTGGCAGATTGGCAACATGAACCAGGCAGGAGAGAGGCTTCCAAACATCGCAGACACTATGGGGGTGTCTGTGTTGCTCCCCAGATTGCACCACGCCAGGATGGCATCCGGAGCACATCCATGGCCCGGCCAGCGTGGGGAGAAGTGGGGGACAGGCCACGGCGGGAGCCGCGGGAGTCGGGGGAAGCGGGGGGTGCATGAGCAGGAGGGACAGATCCTGTCGGTCCACAGCAGTGACAGTCTGTGGGTCTGGGCTGAGGAACAGGCACAGGCTGGGCTCTCGTCCTGGAAGGCAGCCAGCACGTGGCGTACAGACATGGGGATTTGCTGAGGAGCAAAGTGGGAAAGGCCCCGTGAGGATGCTGGCTTAGCCCCACCCGTGCACCCACCACCAACAAACCCAGACAGAATCGGCACTGCATCCTCCTGGCATAGGGCAACCACGGCCCAGGCCACAGCAGGATCCCAGGAGCCTCCCTGAAGTGCTTGACTATCCTTCCCTCACACAAGCGGGACCCTCATGGGACGGCATCCTGGGGTCCCCAGTGGAGCCGTCTGTCCAAGCCTGGACAAACCACACGTGGTGGGACACTGAGCATCCCTCCTGCATCATCTCTGTGAGCCTCGAGCAGCAGCAGCTCTCCCACCACTGAGGTGTCCCTGGCCCTCCATGGCCAGGCAAACCTTGGCGAGGGCAGCCCCCTGCCCCGGTGCTGCTGGGGCTCCTGCTCTGCCCGTGGTCCCCAGCCAGCTCCAGGGCCTCGGTTCCCCTCGTGCTCACCCAGGGCCTGGCTCCCGTTTCGCTGACCCTCAGCATGAGTACGTCCGGACCGTGGAGGTCTCCAGCCTTGGGGACCCGGAGGCACTGACTGGAAGGGAACCAAAGAGCAAAGCAATTAGTGACTGCTCCAATTAGCCCCCAGCTTCCCCAAATCCTGTGTTTATTGAGCACCATCTGTGCACTGCAGCCAAGTGAAGATGAGGGTCAGAGGAAGAGCCACGTTTGTCCAGCTCGGATGCTCCTGAGGCTTCAGGGTATTTGGGAAATTGCCACTTGCCATCCCTGCTCCTGGGCAGCGAGCACCCTGCTCCCATCCGGCTGGGATTCTGCCCCAGGTTTCACTGTCCTCAGCCAGGTGGGAGCTGCAGCTTCCGGGGATGGGGTGGAAAAGGTCAAACAGAAGCTTGACCTAAACTGCTGGATGGAAAGCTGGGACATTTGAGCAAAACTGGAGGCAGAAGAAGAGCTGAGCCTGAGATTTGGAGTTGGAAGGTGAATGCACAGCTTCCTAATTCTCATTCCCACCCTCATTTCTGAGCCTGCTGAAGCCAGCTTTGCTCCACTGGGGATACAGCAGCTGCCTTGGGTCAGTGGGACCAGGGTTCCTGATCCAGGGGACAAATTGGGGTGACCTGGCTGGAGCTTCTGCCTCCCTACAGCTTTAGAAGGGATCAAGACACCTTGAAGAAAGGAGCTGTGTGGTGGGGGCAGATCCTGGGACATAAAACAGGACAGCCAGCAGCACGGGCAGCCAGGGTGTCCCAGCAGGTCCTGCCAGCCCTGGGAGAGCTCAGGCAAATGGAGCTGGTTAATCCATCGCTTTGGGGTAGTTTCCAAAAGGCAGAATGGACAAAACTGGCCCAGAGTGGGCAGTCCCTGGGTGACATATCCCACCTCATACCCCAATCCTGGCCCCTCCCTTGTCCTCGTATTTCATAACCAAGAAATCACACACAGATCTGAAATAACCCTCCCAAAAAAACCGTTTCCAGCACACCATGGCTCCAGGATCACATGGATTGAGCATCTTGGGTGACCAGCAAGCCTTTCTCATCTCCCTCTCTCCCTCCCTTCTCCTTCTCCTTCTCCTTCTCCTTCTCCTTCTCCTTCTCCTTCTCCTTCTCCTTCTCCTTCTCCTTCTCCTTCTCCTTCTCCTTCTTTCTCCTTCTCCTTCTCCTTCTCCCCTCCTATCCCTCTCCTCTCCTGGTGGCACATCCTTCCCCACATTCCCTAAGACTCTGAGCAGGGGTGGGAGAGGACCCTCTGGAGAAGGGCTGACCCACCTTCCGGGGGCATTTTCTTGGCTGGAGCAGCTGGAGGGGGCAGTGGCACGAGGCTGGTGACACGGAAGCCGGCGGGGAGGGTCTCAGCAGAGCCGCTGAGGAGGTTGATGCTGTGCACGTCCCGCGGGCGGAAGCGCTTGCGCCAGGACGGCGTCCGACGGAAGGTCTTGTCATCGCCCTGCGGGGACAGCACGTCACAGCCCCGGGGTCAGTGCCAGCAGCACCTTCTGCCCCTGGGAGACACCAGCTAACAAGGGCGGGCCTGTCCCTGGTGACCAGCTCTAGCAAAGTGTGGGATCAAACTGGGCCAAGGACATAGGAAATCTTGCTGGGATCCCATGGTACTGGCTTTATCCTTTCCAGCTCATCTCTCTTCTCCACAGCCTGCCTGCAAAGATGCCTTGGAGACATCAACACAAGTCCCAGTAAAGACTCCAAGGGATGCCGGGCTCATGGCAGAAGAGCTCCAGCCTTTGGAGCACCTCCTCTGGACTGGCTCCAGCAGCTCCACGTCCTTCCCGTGCTGGAACCGCAGGGCTGGAGGCAGCTCTGCAGGTGGGGTCTCAGCTGAGCAGGGCACAGGGGCCGAATCCCCCCCTGCCCTGCTGCCCACGCTGGGGGCTCAGCACAGCACATGGGGAGTTCTGGGCTGCCAGAGCTCGTGGCCGGGGCACATTGAGCTTCTCATCCACCAGCACTCCCATGTCCTTCCCCAGTCACGTGGGACATGGAGAGGTTTGGCACTCACATCATCCAGCCTCCGGTCCGTGCCCAAGGCGAGCAGGTTGTTGAACTCCCTCTCCAGCACTTGTCGAGCCTGCAATTAACCAAAAAATGATGATTCCTCATCAATGGGGAATGTGCTTCCAGCCCAAATTCCCATCCTAGGAAAGCCTGAGCGTGACAGAAAGAGTCCCCGTGCCGTAGGAGAGCTCTGCTTTGAAAGGCAGAGCTGGGTTGGTGACACTGGTGGGGTCATACCACAGCCATGTCCCACACTGACTACTCTCCTCCAAAATCCCCCAAGGATGCTGCTCCTACCTGGGTGTTCTGGGTGGGGATCTGCAGCACAAGGGCCAGGCTGTTGTGGTCAAAGTTCTCATCGAGGGCCAGCAGAGCCCCGTGCACGCCGCTCTCCACCAGGTTGTTCCCGTACTCACGCAGCCCGATGGACTGGATCCAGTGAATGACCTGGTCATTGGTCCACACCAACACATCTGCACGACAGCAAGGGCACAGCTCAGGGCCACCCCACACCACACTCGTGGCTCTGAGGAGATCTGGGGATGTTCTTGAGGCCCTTTCCCTTTGCCCCAGGCTGATCCTGGGACTCTCCTTCCCAAGCCAGCAGCAAAACCGGGAGCTCAAGTGCCAGGAACAGCTCCATTCAATTTACCAAGCTCAAAGCTGAAATAACAGGCAGAAAACAACTGTGAAAATTAATCCTAAGAACCCACGGCTGCTGGTGTAATTAGGGGCATTATCAATAATGAGATGTAATCCAAGCAGCAGCCAGATGCTCACGGAATCTCAGGACAGCGACGAGGAAGGGGAGGCTGAGCAAGCTAGGGGTGTCCTGAGCAGTGAAATGGGCAAAGAAGATCATGGGGTGCTCAGGGTGCATCTTTGCTTTCCCCTCCTCCCTCCTCAAGCGTGCCCGAGGTCAGCTGATAAAGGCACTCGGAGCAGCAGGGAGGTGCCCCTGGAGAACAGCCCTGTGGGCTCAGAAATAATGGGTCAAATATAAGGGATAAGAGAGAGACCAGTTCTGGGTATCTCCTGGGAGGTTTCTCTTCTCCTGTTCTGGAGCTGGACAGAGTGTGCTGACCTTTGATTTCGTGTTGGGTCTCCTCTCGCCTCCTCTCGAGCTCTTTGCGGTCGTAGTTGAGCCTCTTGAGGCACATGATGCCGTACTGGAGGCTGGTGCTGCAAGGACAGGAGGAGACACAAGGGGTCACCCAGCCCTCCAGGACACGTGGCTGGGAGGGAGCCGGGTAGGGAACCCCTGTCTGTGTGCTCCCCGCATGCCCAAAGGATGCTTCAGGCCAGGGGTGGGTCAGGACAGACACAACCCGAAGCTGGAAAACAGGGAATGTCCCTCCCTTCCATGGCAATTCCCCACTCCATCAGTTTGAGCCTGTTTCAACTGCCTGAGGAATACATGGATCCAAACGATCCTCACACTTGGTGGCTGGAGAGGGAAGGGGGAACCAGCCCATGGGGGCTGCTCCAGGCTGAAGGGCTCAGCCCTGGAGGTCACCCTGGCAGGCCCATAGGTCAGGGTGGGCAGTGGAACCCCCACGGCAGGGTTGGATCCTGGTGCTGGAGTCACGGCTGGGATGGCACAAGCCCTCTCCCACTGGGCTGCTGGCAGACAGCAGTGGAGCACCAGGTGGGATGAGCCTGAAGTTTTGCCCATGGTTTGCCTCAGAGCCAGGGGAAGGCCTGGTCCTCTGCAATTCCACAGCAGGGAGGGAGGTGAAGAACTTCTGCCCATAAGAGCTGCCCCAGCCCGGGACAGTGAGTCCAGCCTGGAAGAGCCATCCAGAGCTGCCCAAGACAGGAGAATCCCTCAAATCCCCCCGTCCTCTGCTCCATGTGCATGTTGGGGAGCTCCGGGGGCCAGGACTCACCGGTGGAAGCTGTCCACCATCTTCAGGTGCACTCGCAGGTCCTTCTTGGTGAGGTGGTCCAGCATGCGTGCGTCCACCAGGCATTCCATGAAGTAGCTGCGGTACTGGGGCAGACCCAGGCTGGGAAGCCACTCGTTCCCAATCCACTCGTGGTTCATGTCCCCATAGGCCAATGTCTGCAGAGAAGCACATGGAGAAGCTGGGGAGAACCCAGGGCCTGGTGGAGCTGCAGGATCCCAGGAGATCGGTGACAGCCCAGGAGGGTCACTGTCCTGTGGCCAAACCCAGGCCAGAGGAGTCAGCCCTGGGTGGTACTGAAGGAGCTGGAGGGAACAGTCCTGTTGGCCATGGTCTGTGTCCTACTCATGTCCCCCCAGGAGACCAAGCAGTAGCCAAAAATCAGGGCAAGGGATAACTGGACTTTATGAGCAGCTGCCTCTGGAAAAAGCACATTCATTGAAAGATGAAACAACTGAGAAATAAGTTCCAGTGCATTCCCAACTGATTTTTAAGAATCTCTATTTTATGACTTCAAAACAAGAAAAAGGTCAGTTTTGGGAAAAAACCCCACCCATTCACTGCCACTGCAAACTGATTTTGGGTCCAAAACGGAATTAAAATCCACCAGAAGGAAAGCAAAACAATTGAGAGGGATAAAACCAGAAGAGATGGATCCAAGCAGGACTCTTTCCTCCCACGTTTTGGTTCATAAAAATGATCGTATGGATTTGGGGCTACAAAATAGGCGAAAAGTAAATGTCTGTGCAGCTGGAATCCTGCCCCCATGCAGGGTGGTCACACAGGTGGGGGTTCTTAACACAGGCTCTGGATCCCACAAAGCAGGTCCCAGGAAAAGCCACTGCCTGGAGCAGAGAGGGGCCCAGGAGGACACCCTGCACCTGAGAGATGGCCCAGAGGAGCAGCCACGGGGTGCAGGTAAAGCCTCCAAGGCCTCAGTGAACATCAATGCCCCAAACATCCCCTGGGATGTCCAGCCCCCCTGACCACCCCATGCACCGCCCACGGACAAGGGTGGCCCGGGGACCTCACCTGTGCCCAGCTGCCTTCCTCCGTGTCCTACGTGTGACACGCAGCATGTCAACAGAAAGGACAGTGAAGTCAGTACCTGGTGGCCCTGCACAGGGACAGGGCCTGCCACGTGCACTGAGCATGGGACCCCTCAGCATGGAGGGACATGGAAGGGACGGGGCTCATTCTTATGCCTTGGGGACCTCAGCCTTGTCCCCAGGGTGCTGGGGACACCCCGACCCCACTGGGCCTGGGTCCCACCCCATCTCTAACCAAGAATACAGGACGGAGAAGGAGAAGAAGGAGAAGGAGGATACAGGATGAGGCTTGGGCTGGAGATGGCACCGACCCTGGGGCTCATTCATCTCCCCTGGGAAACATGGAGAGTTCTTGGGTTCCCCCAGGTCAGATGGATGAAAGAGAATTAAGTTTCAGTTTATGTGTCACAACTCCCAGGGGGCTGCCCAAGCCAATTTGCTGATTTTGCAGCTATTTCCTCCTTTGCCAACCTGTGCTGGTTTTCCTCAGTCTCACAGAACCTGCCGAGGGACAGTGGCACATCCCTGCCACTCAACTCAGTAAAATGCCTGTTTCAGAGAATCCCAAACTTGTTTGGATTGGAAAGGACCTTAGAGCTCACCCCATTCCACCCATGCCATGGGCAGGGACACCTTCCACTATCCCAGGGTGCTCTAACCTGGCCTTGAACACACAATTCCCACACAAATCCAAAATGTTGCCCTGCTCTGAGACACAGACAGGGGGTGATCAGGTTGCACAGAAGGGAGTGTGGCTCCCTCTCTCCAAAGAAGCCAGAACTTTTGGGAGCATGGGCACACCCCTGCAAGAGACCCCAAGCTGTCAGCCAGTGGCAGGGACAGATGGTGGGGTCAATATTTCGGTGTGCTGAGGTCAGTGGGGGATTAGGCCATGACTTGGGTGCAGAATGACTCGGGGATCTCGTGTCTGTCTCGAGATCACTCCTGGGTTTTGTCTTTAACTCCCAAACAACAGCCAGGCTGCTCTGGAAAGCCAGTGAAATCTAGAAGGGAAAATAAATCTGATGGGGTTTAAGCTACTTTCAGAAATTGCTGGGACACTAAAGGTTGAAAGAGGGTTTCTAAAGAGCTGACATGTGAGGGATCCCCTTCTCTCTGCGTTAACACGCCTGCAGCTGCTCGGACCCCGACACCCTGGGGGCTGCCCAGCCTCACCGTCTTGGTGGAAGTTGCCATGGTCTCCATCTCCTCATGGGTGACCCAAACGTTTCCAGAGGACTGCAGGGAAAAGAGCAGAGGGGTCAGAGCAAACTAGCACAGAAACGTGGCCTCAGTTCACAACCACTACGGAGTCATGGAATCACAGAATTGTTAAGGTTGGAAAAGACCTTTAATATCCTCAAGTCCAACCCTCAACCCAGCACCACCACTGTGCTCAGCACTAAACCACATCCTCAAGTGCAACATCCACTCATTTTTTGTACACTTCTAGGGATGGTGACCCCACCACTGCCCTGGGCAGCTCTGCCAGGGCCTGACCACCCTTTCCAGTGAAGAAATTTTCCCCAATATCCAACCTGAACCTCCCCTGGCACAGCCTGAGGCTGTTTCCTCTTGTCCTGTCCCTTGTCCCCTAGGAGCAGAGCCCGGCCCCCCCCGGCTGCCCCCTCCTGTCAGGGAGTTGTGCAGAGCCACAAAGTCCCCCCTGAGCCTCCTTTGCTCCAGGCTGAGCCCCTTTCCCAGCTCCCTCCAGTGCTCCTGGGGCTCCAGACCCTTCCCCAGCTCTGTTCTCTCCCCTGGACATGCTCCAGCCCCTCCAGGTCTCTCTGGCCATGAGGGACCAGAACCCCCACCAGGATTCCAGGTGTGACCCCAGCAGTGCCAGCACAGGGGACGGGGACTGCCCTGGGCCTGCTGCCACCACAGTGCTGGGACAGGCCAGGTGCCCTTGGCCTTTCTGCCCACCTGAGCACACCTGGGCTCATCTGGGCTCACCTGGGCTCATGTCCAGCCTCTGTCAGCACCAGCCATGCTGGAACCAAGCCTGGCTTAGGCTGATGGAGGATCAGACCACCCTACGCTTGGAGCTGTCCTGGGGACACCCCACATCCTTGCAGCTCAGCCTGGTGACACCCCAATGCCTGAGGGCACTCTGGGCTGTCCATGCAGCCACAGAGAGCAAGGCAAGGACCTTCATTTATCTCCCTTTCCACTTTAGTGTGATGCTCAAGGAGCCTGCAGGCCTGTCTCCATCAGCTGTGACCCCACACACAGCCATCTGAGGGGGACACAGCAGCTTCCCTTCTGCCAGCTGCACGTCTACAGATGTGTCTTGGCATTACTGGGCCACCATTAAGCCCTTGAGGCCTTTGGGGACCAGCAAAAGACACAATCCCTCCATCCTACCAAGGGCAGGGATCTGCAGTTGCTCTGAGTCGCCCCAGGAATTTCATATGGAAAAGACTTGCATTGAAATGACTGGGAGAGAGGCTGTGTATAACCGAGCTGGCCCTCTACATCAGGAACGTCTGGATTCCTGCTCCTTGGACAGAGTTTCATCCTCTCCAGGGCAGCCAGGCTCTGAGCTCTGCTCTTTGCAGGGTTGCCCCCCTGATGACAACCCCATGAGAGGGGCAGGAGCCTTGAAACTGGAAAGAGCTTCCTGCTTCCAGCTGGGAATGATCTCTGTGCTGGGGGATGAGTGTCTGGCGGTTTGACCAGTCCATGAGGGGACATCACCTCATCCATGGCCACGCTGGCCACGGTGGTCCCACGGGAAAGGAGGGGAAGGAGGGCGAGGAGCACGTTGTCCGGCCTGTGGAGGGCCCGGGGGCGGCAGGGAGCACTCACCGTGCGGGACGTGGGCGGTGCCGAGGGGCTGGTGAGGGACACCATCTCCTGGATGGCCAGGCGCAGCTTGAGGCGGTGCAGGGCGTTGCTGATGCCGATCTCCCGCTGGATCTCGGTGTCCGACAGGGCCGACATGATGGCCCCGCTCTTGACGTTGGCCCGGCACGCGGCCACGTACCAGGCTGGCATCCCCACCCAGAGCTGGGGACAGGGACAGCAGTGACTGCCTGGCACTGCCACCCTCTCTAGAGCCCAGTATCGAAGCGGAATGTCCACATGGGATTCTGGGTTTGGTTGTACCTTGCAGAGGTGGCCTGTGGGCGGCCCAGCATCCCCGTGCCTGATGGGCACAGCACAGGGAAGGAGCACCCACGGAGCTTTTCGTAGAATCGTTAGGGCTGGAAAAGCCCTCTGTGATCAGCTCCAACCATTCCCCCAGTACTGCTACATTCATCACTAACCCATATCCCAGGTGCCACATCCACACATCTTTTGAACACTCCTGGGGATGGTGACTCCACCTCTGCCCTGGGTGGCTGTGCCAGGGCCTGACCACCCTTTCCAGGAAGAAATTTTTCCCAATATCCAACCTGAACCTCCCCTGGTGCAGCTTGAGGCTGTTTCCTCTCCTCCTGTCGCTGTTCCCTGGGAGCAGAGCCCAACCCCCCCCAGCTGCCCCCTCCTGTCAGGGAGTTGTGCAGAGCCACAAGGTCCCCCCTGAGCCTCCTTTTCTCCAGGCTGAGCCCCGCCAGCTCCCTCAGCCAGTCCTCATCAGACTTGTGCTCAAACCCAAAGCTCTACTCAAACCACAACTCCACAGGCTCTGTGAGGGATCCAGGGATCTCCTCTGCTCCCCCAGGATTCGCAGCCCCCAGCCATGTGCATGGAGCAAGCATGGTGGGACATGGTGGCACACACAGACGGGTGGGGACAGCATGGAGACAATCCACAGGCACGCTCCGACTCACCTCCAGCCAGGACACAACAGTGGGGCCGTCCCAGTGGGCAAAGGGCAACCCTTTCCTCCGAGCCTCTTCCAGGAGTTCGTGCCTGGCAGGAACAGAAGCAGAAGAGGGATTTATGGGGGGCTTGTGGGGAAGGGAGAGTTCTCGGAAGGGAACAGACCCTGGGCAGCAGGAAGCAGCTGGAGACAAAGCAGTGAAGGAGGTAACAAGGCCCGAGGGAGGGCGAAGATGAGAAGATTTCCCAGCAATTCCCAGTCCCATGCCACAGCTTCCCAGCAGATCAGTTTCATGCTGGGGTAGGGAAGGAAGGTCACTCACTTCTTCCGCAGGCGCCGATCCTTCTCAGCCTGAGCCCCCAGCTTGCCCAGTCCCAGGGGGTCCTGGATGCCCCCCTCCATGTCAGTCAGCAGCACTGTTGGGCAAGCAAGATACCCTCAGGTCAGCGTGATGTCCCCGGGTCAGTGTGACCTCCCCCAGGGCCAGTGTGGGCATTGTCACCATCCCCACGCCAGGGAGATGCACAGTGGCAGTACAGGAGGTGACAGTGCCCCTTTGCAACCCACCCCCATGGCCCCCCTGCATCCCCAGGAAGCCCAAGCGGATCCCCTGCTGCCATCCCTCCTATTTCCAAATCCCAGAATCCCAAAGTCCCAGAACAGTCCCTTCTGGAAGGGACCCAGATCATCGAGTCCAACAATGCTCAACATGGAAGCAGTAAAGGATTTAGGAGTGGAAAATCAGCTCCTACCAAAGGGCTCTGCAAAATCCAGAAGGTCCCATGGGAGGGAAGTAGATTTGGGGACATTAAAGATGAGATACAGTGACAGGGGGTCACTACCCACACCCCAGCTCTGACAGAGCATTAGAGTGACACCATGCTCAGGCCAGAGAGGCCAAGGGGAGAAAACACCAAACTCCAACTTCCCTGAAGCTGCCATGGCCCCAATGTCCCCAAAACAGCAGGGGTGGCCCTGCCCCTCCCTGTCACCCCAAGAGCATCCCAACAGCAGACAGAGCCAGAGGGTGTGGAGAGCCTGGCACAGACAGGGACAGGGCTGCTCACGGACCCTGCCCCGTGGCCCCTTCTCTGCTCAGCTGGATCAAGCGACCCTTCTCTTTCTTCCCAAATAGGCGCCCGATGGAGGATTTGATCCCCTTCCTCTTGGAGCCCTTGTGCAAGGAATCCTGGCTGCTGCTGGGATTGCTGGCCTGGTCCTCCAGTGAGCTGGGGATGGAGGAGGGAGAAGAAGAGCAAAGCCTTTAGGTTTTTCCTGAGCAGGGCACAAGCCATGGCAAACCCCACCCCACACCCCACGTGTGCCCCAGGTATATCCTCAAACCAAGAGAGATCCCAAGGGTCTCCACATACCTCTTGCCATCCTCCTGGCTCAGGGCAGGGTGGCCCAGCTTCTCCAGCCGCAGTGTCCTGGGTGAGGACGGCGGGGACGTTTCACACTTGATGGTGGTTTTGTCCTCCCGGCTCTCATCCCGAGCTGCGGGCGACTGAACAAGCGGAGAGGCCGTGAGGGCGGGAGGCCAGAGCCCAGCTCCATCCTTGCCCTGCTGCCTGCCTCTCTCTTGCTCCGTGGAGGCATGGCCAAAAGAGCCACCAGAACCCTGGGGCTTTGCCATGCTCCAGGAATGGCCTGAATGAGAGTTCTGGCAATGGTTCCAGATGCCCAAGCGGATGGGGAGGATGTGGCCATATGGCTGAGATCCTGGGAATGGGGAGGTGAGAGGATGCAGCCCCATGGTCCAGGTCAGGGTGTGGGGACAGAAGCTGCTGGCCCTCATCAGAGGGCACTGAGGAGCACAGATGGGAATGTCCCAAGGACACCCTGTCGCCAGAGGGGACACAATGTTTGAGGACCCAGTGGCTTTCTGAACCTCCCCATGTCCTGCCAGACCCCCCAGGCTGCCAGCGGGAACATGTCCAAGCACCTTTCGGGATCCCCATGATCCTCCTGCTGAATCCCTGGGGTCCCCAGCTCCATCCCGCGCCTGCTGCACCCTGACCTGGTGTGGACAAAGCCAGGAGCAGGCTGGAAAAAGGGCTTGGACAAAAACCAACGGGATGGGAGCCACTCACTAGCAGTTTCCTCCGGTGCTTCCTCAAGTCGCTGGGCTGATTGCAAGGGGGAAAGCGAGAGAGACACAGAAAGGGGGGCAGTTAATGGAGCACCCCCCCAGAGCAGTCCCGGGGCCAGGCTGCCAGGCCAGAGACAGCAAACATGGGCACCCCATTGTCCCACACCCCCCACAGGCCCGTGTGGACACCGGGCATCGCTCCCACCTCACAGCCGGACCCCCGCCAGCCCCGGCCCCTCCCGGCTCCTCACCAACGTCATGATCCCCATGCGGTCCAGGTCCTGCGCGGCGCTGCGGGAGCTGAGCTTGGGCGTGGAGCGGCCGCTGAGCGGGGGGGACGAGCTGGCCAGGGACAGGGCCGTCAGCGAGGTGGGGATGGAGGCCCTCTTGCACAGCTGGGTGAGGTTCAGGCCCTCCATGCTGCCGCTCGTGACCCGCGTCTCCAGCTCCTCTGCACGGAGCTCTGTGGACTCCTTCTCCTCCTGGATCATCCTGGGGGAGCAGTGGGGCTCAGGGCTCCTGGCTTCCCACCTTCCCAGGGACACAGGACCTCTGTCCCCGGGAAATGCACCTTGGTGCTGCGCCTCAACCCCCGATCTCCAGGAATGGCAGCAAGATCCATCGGGATCCACAAAAGCCAGAGCTGAGACACACCCCAATTCCTTTTAATATTCATAGAGGACTTTTTATGAAATAATGATCATTTGAAATAATGACCCTGTGAGCCAGCACTGCTGCAGCTGAGGGACAGGAAGGCATGGCAGGAAGGACCAAGCCCTGTGGCTGGATGTCCTTGAGCCATTTCCCTGGCTGAAGACACACCAAGGCCCCAATTTTAGGCCAGCAGAGCCTCCTGGCCGTTTTTTGTCCCCCTGGAGCCATTTCAGCACAAGGCAGTGGTGGGTTTTGGCCATGGTCATACCTGATCTCCTCGTTGATGGCATCCAGCTGCTCCTGAAGCATCATGGCCAGTGTCTGGGCATCTGAGTGCCCACCAGGAGAGAGCACATCCATGGAGCTGAACAGTGTCTCACGGTCGTCCTCGTCCACGTCGGAGATGTCGGGGTCGCTGTCGAAGGCGTGAGGCCCCGTGGCCAGGACCCCACCTGCCTGGGCCTGCTCCCAGTCCTGGGGGAACAAAGGCCACTGTCCTACACAGCATTCCCATGTCTCCAAAAGCCAAACTGGGGACCTCCATGCAGGAATTCCATCTCAACGTGACCCCAACAGGAAACCCCTCCGATGTTCCCCCATCAGTGCACCAGGGGGAGGAAACTGCCCCATGGCTCCAGATCTGACCCCATCCCCAGGATGCAGAGCAGGAGCAGACACCAAAGCTGGGGTGCACAGGGGTTACCTTGGCTGGCTCCTCCCTTCGAGCACCGAATCGTCCCTTCTGTGCGCGGGGCAGCCCCGGGGCCGCTCCGAAGGGCTCGGCCGGGGCGTGGACCACAGCTCCCATCGGGAAGCGCAGGTCGGTGGCACTGCCCATGTGGGACCTGGGAAGAAAGAGCCCCGTGGGGGACATTGCTCTGTGCAGGACACCCTCACCCTCAGGCTGCTCCCCTTGCAGCCCAGGCTGCCTGGGCCAGAGGAGGAGGAGGAGTAGGAGGAGGAGGAGACCACTGCGGGATGCCCATCCCAGCGATGTTTGCCTGCTTGGCATGAAAGGATGCAAAACGAGGCTCTGGAAAAAGGTGCCCCATTCCCCCACACTGGACCTGGAAATGCACTCCCAGAATCACTCTCAGAATCATTGAATCACAGAATATCCTGAGCTGGAAGGGATCCACAACAACCAGGTCCAGCCCCTGGCCCTGCACAGACACCCCAACAATCCCACCCTGTGCATCCCAGAGAGCCTAGCCCAAGCGCTCCTGGAGCTCTGGCAGCCTTGGGGCCGTGCCCATTCATTCCCTGGGGAGCCTGGGCAGTGCCCAGCACCCTCTGGGGGAAGAACCTTTCCCTGATCTCCAGCCTGACCTTCCCCTGACACAGCTGCAGCCCTTCCCTGGCTCCTGTCCCTGCTCACAGAGAGCAGACATTGGAGCTTTCCCATCTGAGGAACGTGCAGCCTCTGGTGAGCTCTGACCTCAGGAGACTCTGACTTTCCCAGACTGTCAGAAGTCCAGCCCTGGGCCCTCCCCTGCTGCTCCCTCCCTCTTCTCTGTCCACCCACCAGGGCATCCAGCCAGTTCTGCCCAAAACCCTCTGCACTGGGGTCTGCTATGGAGCCAGGGCTGAACAGGCCTCTCCTGCCCTTCCCTCTCCAGAGCATCTTGAATCTCTCAACACAACTTGTGTCTTCTCCATCCCAACGTACCCCGCAGGAGCCAGCCAGGGAGCTCTTCTCCTTTTTATGTTTATTCCAACATTTTCATGAGAAAATACCCTGATGGAGGTCGGGCTCTTCTCCCAGGCAGTGAGTGACAGGATGAGGGGAAATGATCTCAAGGGGAGGTTCAGGTTGGATATTGGGAAAAATTTCTTAATGGAAAGGGTGGTCAGGCCCTGGCACAGGCTGCCCAGGGCAGTGGTGGAGTTCCCATCCCTGGAAGTGTTCAAAAAATGGTAGACGTGGCACTTTGTGATGGAATTTAGTGGGAATGTTGGTATTTGAGTGAAGGTTGGACTCAATGACCTTGGAGGACTTTTCCAACCTTAATGATTCTGTGACTTCAATGAACAAAATTCCACTTGAAATATCTTCCAGGTGTGAGGATGAGCATTGATGGGATCACCCAGCAGGAACCAGCTGGGACTTCTTCACCCTCCTCCTCCTTGCCAGGGCTGGTGCTTGGGACCAGGACCTGGTGAGTCCCACAGCAGGCAGAGCAAGGCAGCAGCTGGACACAAAGACACTTTGAGCCACTTGTGGTGCCCATTCCACGTCTCCACTTTGCCTGCTTGTTCCTCTTGGCCCTGAGGACCCAACCACGGAGCTGAGCAAGGCATCTTCCCAGAGCACAGGGTGATTACTCCCCACACACAGCACCATCGGAGACACGAGGTTTGTTCAGTTTAAGCTGAATTTAAGATGACAAAAGCAGCAGCCCAAGGCAGATCGTGGTTTTCCACCACGGTGGGCCTGGTTTGCAGTGCAGATACGGGTCTGGAGATAAAACCAGCACCACAAGCAGCATGGCTGGGCCAGCCTGGTGTGCCAGATAAAGGCACAGCCCAAGTTCCAGGGATTTCAGAGCTGCTGACAAGCTGCTCCCCAGCTAAAACCAGATAAAAGCACCTTAGACAAAAGCTGATGTTTCAGCTGGGGGATCATTCTGCAACTCAAGATTTCTGCTGATTTTTCCTCTGAGAAATACAAAAAATCACAAAATTGTCCATCTTGCTCTTACGGACCCAAGCAAAGAGGTCCCACACATGCTCCAGACTCTGCTGCAGCACTCAGCTCTCCTTCCTCTGCACAGGCTCTTCCTCACCCTCCCCATTTCTTCTCTCCATGACAGACACGGGGTGTCCAGGCCTCCTCTCTGCTCACAGATCCAAAGCTGGTTATATCAGCTCCTCCCCGTCTTTTCCAGCCTTGCTGAGAGGGGAATTTTCTTCACTGGTTGCTCCCATTGACCCCTTGCTGCCTTGAACCCACACTGGAAGTGCTCAGGGCAGGGTGCGGTGTCCCAGGTGGCTGCAGCAGCACAATGGGGCTGTTGTGCTGTCACCCTCCTTTTCCACCCCCATTTTCCTGGAGCAGCTCTGGGTATCCTGATGGACTCACCTCTGCTCCTGGTGCCCTGGGCTGGGACGTCCCCATGTCCCAGCTGACTTTAAATGAAAGGGTGTGGGAGGACCATTGCATTGGGGAAAGAGGGGCTTCATTCTCCTTTGCCTGCAACAGCTCCAAAACAATTCCTCCTTCTGCACCAGCCCATCCCCTGCACTCCACAGGGGAAAAGTCTCTTTGGTGAACATCCAGCTTCCAGAGCAAAATAAGTCCTAAGCCCCTTGTGCAGAAAAAGAAACAATGCCCAGTGGTTTCTCACCCTCAGAAGAGCAAATCTGGGGCCATTCAGTTGGGCTGGGCCATTCTCAGTCTATGTCCCACCCCAGGACAGATCCATGGTGAGACAGCACGGCTGGAGCTGCCCCTGCTGTGAGGGCCCTGCAGCCCAGCACTGAAGCTTGGGGGCACCAGAAACACCCAATGCCAACAGCACTCTGGGGTGCCCAGCGCAAGCTGCCCCCAAAGCCGGGGCTGCAGGGGTTTGCCCTGGCTCTTACCTGGTGTGCACACTCTCCACAAACGTCCCACTCCTGGTCTTGAGCTGATCCACCTCTAGCCTCAGCTTGTCGATCTCGTCAGACAAACGCCGCTGTTTGGGGGGATGAGACAGGCAGGGGTTGGGTTTGCTCTGGAGAGCTGCCAGGTTTGGGGTTATCCACATCCTTGGCTATTGCCACGTTTACATTCCATTGACAGACCCCCAGGTTTAAAGCATCTTGGACACATCAGTCAAGAAACAGCTCATGCAGGCACAGGCAGTGAGGGTGCTGGGGAGGGAGGGTCAGGACAGACAGACAGGTGCTCAAGGAATGCTGCTTTGGGAGATGAAGGAGAACAGGTCCCACTTGGATGCTCTGGTTCTGCTCCAGACTGCTCGTGTGAGCTCCCTTGGCAAAGGACTGCCAGTGAGGGACCCCCCAGCCAAACTTGCTGCTGGCCCAGTCCCTCCTGCTCCCAGCCCCATCCCCATGGGGAAGCTGTGCCTGCACCCAGTGCTGGGAGATGCCAGGGGAAGATCCTTGGATGGACAGGGAAGTAGGGAGGGGAGAAGGGATCTCCTGGGCACAGCAGGATTCAGTCTGGGGGACAAACAGGCTGAGCCAGGCTGGGCAAAGTGCCAGCAGTGTCATGCGAGTCCCCGAGCTCTGCCCTGCCCAGACCTGAGCAGCCACAGCTGGGAAGCACAAGGAATAAGCACACATCCTCCCCGCAGACAAGAGGAAAAGCAGCCCCCCCGATCCCCCAAACCATGCATGAGACATGGGGCACATCCCAAAAGCTCCCGTTGCTCCACAAAGCTGTGTCCCTCCAGCTTTCCAGCAAGGCCACCAGGGGTTCATGCAGACCCTACTGAGATGCTTTATCTGAGAGCGGTGTGCGAAGGCCCACGGGGCCTCTGCAAGCTGGGTGAGGGGCAGATCTCCCCCCGTCTGAGGAAGCCTCAGGGGCCAAGGGGACGTGGCTGCCTGAGCCCTCCTCTACGCACGGGTGAAGCCACCCCGGGCTCGCCACGGTCCCCAGTGGGCTCAGGGATGGATGAGCGTGACAGAAACATGGAGATGGGACCCAACATGCCTGGTGGGGAACTGACGCGGGGCTCCCCGGGGAGGGGGGGTGGCAGCTTCCATCCAGCTACTGCTTGGGTGAGTGTGTGGCCTCCTGCGGCCGGGTGCTCTGGGATCCCAGCTCCTCCCAAACTGGGGCATTTCAGGAGAAGCAAGGGCCCCTAGCTGGGGGCTGGGAGCGAGGCAGTGCCGTCACTGGGGCAGGTCCCTGCAGCCGCATTTACCTTGTCGTGCTGGTGTTCCTCTATCTGCTTTTGGGTATTTTCCAGCTCTTGTAACAATGTATTCTTTAAGAAAAACCAAAGAAAATAAAAGGGAACAAAAACAGGAAAGAAAAAGAGAGACCGTTTAGGAAAGGGCTGTGCGGCCTCCCAGGAATGGCCAGCGTGGAATCCCTGCGTGGTGAACACCTGGAAAAGGCCCCTGGGGCTACTCCTCACCTGCCTGTGCACAGGTCTCCTCTGCAAAGCTCCTGCCTCTCAAGCAGAGTGGCCACAGCTCAACTCCTGCCCTGCTCCGGGGCTGGGCATGGCCGTGGAGGGCGATGATGCTTTTGATGGACAGGGCTTGAAGATTAGGAAATATGTCTGAGAGGAGAACAACTCCTCGAGCAGCTGGATCAAGGGGAAAAACGCCCCTAATATCTAAGCTAGGGAGTAGGCAGGAGGGAAAGGAGATGTGCTTATAGAATCACAGAATTGTGGGATTGTTAAGACTGGAAAAGCCCTCCAAGATAGAGCCCAACCATTCCCCCCAGCACTGGTGTGTTTATAGCTAAACCATGACCCCAGGTGTCACACCCATGTTTTTGGAGCACTTCCAGGGATGGCGACTCCACCACTGTCCTGGGCAGTCTATTCTAATGCTATAATTCTCTCCTTGAAATTTTTTTCCTAATATCTAATCTAAATCTCCCCTGGAGAGTTTGTAACTGCCTGAACTAGTGCTCATTTTCGGGAAGTGCTGGCAGCCAAACAGGATCATTTTTGTGCATGAAAAGCCTGGAGAAACTCTCAGGGTGGGCCAGTGCTGGCACCAGACTGGCAATGCCCTTCACAAGGTGTCCCCACTCTGATCCCTGTTGCTTGCTGGTGTGGGATTTGGACTCATCCCCGCAGGTTGGGTCCTGCTCTTTATCCAGACAAATCTGCTGAATGACTGGATACGCCAGCACAGCCACACTTGGCTGGGGACAGGAGGAGCAGAGCAGTGGGGGGACAGAGCCAGCCCTGGAGGCATCAGCTAGGGGATGCACCTGTCCTGAGGGCAGGAACCCCAAGAGAGCTGAATCACCCAGGCCTGGCCTCCCACTGGCACCGCGGGCGGATCCTTGCTTGGAGCCAGCTGCTCCCAGTTAATTCCATTCCCACCAAGGCAGCCACAGCTCCAGGCAGCTCCTCCAAGGAAACCCAGCTCCCCAGGAGTCAGGTGGGAGCTGCTCATGGACACTGCACTGGCTTGGAGAAGTGAAATCAGTGGGGACCTGGGGGCAGGAAGGTTTTAAGGCAGCATGTGGAGGGATGGGCACTGGGACAGGATGAACACTGCATTTTGTCCTGCAAAATGCAGTCGGGATTTGCTCCAACAGCTGGGCACAGGTGACATTGGGGCTGCACTGGCAGAGACACAGGGAGGAGAGGGAATGGAGCAGGACAAATCCTGCTGCTGTGGGAGGTGGGAGGTGGTGGGGAGGGGTCTCTCCAGGCGAGGTGACTGGAGCAGTTCCTTGCGCTCCACCAGCCCCAGCACAGCCGTGTCCTGCATGTTACCATTTCTCCAGCCCTGCACAGGCACTTCCAGCCCTGGGCCATGGCTGGACAAGGCACAGAGGGGCTGCAGACCCCTCACCCCCCAGAGGACCCCTGCCCCAGGCACTACCTTCTCCTCCAAGGCTGCCATCCTCTCCTTGAGGTGCAGCTGCAGCCGCTCGTTGGACTCGCTCAGCAGCCGATCCACGGTGTCTGAGAGCCGCTTGTTGTGCTCCTCGTTCATCTTCTCCCGCTGGCGGGCCTGGGACAGACACAGTGACATCCGTGTCACATGCAGAGGGGCTCAGTGCCCTCCTGCCATCCTGTGCCTGCTGTGCTGTCAGAGCTGGCCCACCAGGCCCAGCTTTTGGGGACAAATCCATCTCTTAGAGCACTGGCCGGACTCTCTGCAGTGGCTCTGCTGCTCTCTGCCACCTCCCAGCCAGAGATGAACAGGAGGGGACAGGATTTAGGGAGATCACGCCTGCCTGCCCCTCAAGAAACTTCTCCTGTGTATCTGCCAGGAATATCCACACTGGGGGCACTTTCCAGACCCCAACGGATATTGAACCTCTGGATTTTCAAATATCTGTCCTAGGGCAAAACCTCTGGGGGCTTCCCGAGGGGTACATCTGTATGTCACCTGGGTGACCCGAGAAATGGGCATCACAACCTCCTGCATGGACAGCCCAGACTCTGGCTGAGAAGCACAGAAGGGACTGTGCAGCCCAGGGCACAGCAGCTCAGCTTCCCTGCCCTTTTCACCCTGCTGATGCAGGCTCGGGGGAAGAGCTGCTGGAGCCTCCCCTTCCACCCCACATTTGGGGTCCCAGCTTGCCCCAGATGGGGATGCTGGGAGAGGAGTGGGTGCAGAACATAAACAGCGAGTCTTGGATGCCTGGGAGAGGAGAAATCACAGCAGAGAGTGCCATGAGCTCCTGTGTGGCTCAAGCTTAAGTGATCCTGGGTAGGAAAGGATTAACCAGGCTGTTCTCTCATCCTGCTCCTGAACAACAATCCAGGTACCCAGGCACCAAGGCAAGGATCACAACTTACCCTGGCCAGCTCCTGGTTCTTCTCCTCCAGCTGAGTCTCCAGCTGCCGGAGGTGCTCCTCGATGCTCCCGTGCCTCTCTTCTGCCTGGGAAAAGCAGAGCAGCCTTCTGGGATGATGCCCCAAAGCCATGAGGGCCCTGCTGCATCCCTGAGTCCATCTCTGCATCTGAGTCCTTCCTGGGATGCAGGGCTCTCTCCCACTGCCTGCATCCCTGCCAAGGCTCTCTGTGAGCCCAAACCAGCCCTGCTGGCACAGTGACAGGAGCTGGAGGTGCTCTGTGAGGGACTAAACACCATTTCAGAAGCCAGGAAGGGCAGGCATGGCTGCATCTATCCTTCCCTCCAGGCCTGCACCCTCCTACATCCAACCTGGTGCTTCCTCTTTCTCCTCATCCTGGAGTGGTCTCACGCAAGCCAAAGGGCACCCACACCTTTGAGAAAGGGGCCGAGGGAAGGGAGCAAACCCCACATGTGCAGGACACAGTGAGAGCTTTAAAGCCAGTGCCTTGTCCCTGCAGCAGTGGGGACAGCAGGGGACAGAGAAGCCACAGTTGGGAAGGAGAGTGGGATGCCTTGTGCTGCCAGGGGCTCCATCACTGACCCAGCTCCTCCTCCGGTCCCATCCCTGCCCTCCTTCTCCAATCCCTTCCCTCTCCTCCCCTCTGGTCTCTGACATCCCCTCCAGCTCCCATCCAGCCCCTCCGGCCCGGTCCCACCCCTGCTGCTTGCCTTGGTGAGCGCAGCAATGCGCTGGGCCAGCTCCGCTTCCACCTCGGGCAGCGTCTCTGCCTTTCTCATTGTCTGCTGCAGCTTCTGCTCTGCCAGTTCCAGCAGCTCCTGCAGGTGCCGGGCCTTCTCCTCGCACTGCGGGACAGCAGGGTGGGTGCCCGGCGTGTGCCACCCCCAGCACTCCCTTCTGCCCCCCGCTCCCCGGGGCAGGGGGACACTCTGGGCCCAGTTTCGGTACCTGGCGGTGCAGGGACTCCTTGTTGGCCAGCTCGTTCTCCAGTTTGTCATTGAGGTCATGGATGGAGGTGGCCTCTCGCTGGGCTGCCAGGTACCGTTTCTCCAGCGTGGTGATCCTCTCCTCCATGTCCTCCTTCTGCGCCAGGGCCTGGGGAGCGACAGGGCTGTCACATCCTGCTCTGTGACAGCATTGTGGGAACAGCAGGGCCACCCAGCTCCTTCAAGCCTGCGACACCTCGAGTCCAAGGGATGTGAAACCCCCCCCGACACAGGGATGAGGGACAGCAGAATGGGACAGTGATAGAGGGAGAGTCAAACAATCACAGGAAAACCTAGAGAAGACACAGGTCACTGCCCCAGCTGTGCAGCACACCTGAGAGCCTGTCTGTAACCTCAGGAAAGTCCTGCTGGTGGACTTGGGGACAATTTCCCAAAGGCAGTGGCCTGTTTTAGGGAACACCCTGCACACAACAGGAGTTCCAATCCCTCCCCAGCCCAGTGTAAGCTTCTGCGAGGTCCCGCCCCAGGCTGAGCGGTGCGGGTCCCGCCCCTGGGCAGAGGGCCAGGGACTCACCTCTCGGAGGTCCCTCTGGTACTTGCTGCTCATCTCCTCAGATTTTATCAGATCCTTCCTGGCAGTGCCCAGATCCTCCTCCAGCTCAGCCACGCTGGCAGCCAAGGCAGAGATTCGCTCCTTGGCCTGGACCACTTCAAAATTCTGCTTCTCCAAGAGCTCCTGCAGCTCCACCACCCGGCCGGCCTCATCATCTGGGTGCACGGAGCCGTTGGACAGACGCTGCAAGGCACCAGGGAGGGAGGTGGATGTTAGGATGCTCCAAAGCTGCTGGGTTGTGGCATTGCCTGCAGCCACTCAAAGTGGGAATGTGGCCCTGCAGGGACTCGGTGAGGGGGTGGAAGTGGAGATAAGGGGCTCTGGGCCCTCCATCAACAGCCCCCACAAGCCAGGGATGGGGCTTCTTACAGGAATGATGGAATAGGGATGGCTGAGGGCTTCCCAGAGCATCTGGTAGAAGGTGTCCCTGCCCATGGTGGGGCTTGGAACAAAGTGATCTTTAAGATCTCTTCCCATACAAACCATTCTGTGATCTCTGGGAAGCAGAACTCCTTGGAGCACCCGAGCACAAATTCCCCCCGCTCAGCAATGGCCTGTATCCACCAGGATACATGGTGGCCGGACCCAGGGGAGAGGGAAAAGGGCTTTCAGCACCCTGGAGCCAGCAACAGGGAGGTGGGAGAAATGACAGCCTCACTGAGCATGGTCAGAGCAGCGGTTTGCAGGGCTCTCACCTTCCAGGGAAGCTTCGGTGCTGGCTCCTTGGGCTCCCTGTCATCGCGCTCGCCCAGCGCGGGCTCGCGGGCGGAGCCTTGCTGCAGAGCTGCCACCTGCACGGGAACGGGCGCTCAGCTGTGGGGCACAGCAGGACACACCTGGGCCAGCCACAGCCCTGGCCAGTCCTGCTGCGCCCAGGGCTGCACCGGCTTCCTGCCAGAGTCCTGCCCGTGGCTGGGGAGACCGGAGGGAGCGGGTGAGGAACAGCCCTGTGCTGGCACTGCCGGGGTCACACCTGGAACCCTGGGGGCAGCTCTGGGCCCCTCAGTTCAGGAAGGACGTTGAGGGGCTGGAGCATGTCCAGGGAATGGAGCTGGGGAAGGGGCTGGAGCCCCAGGAGAGGCTGAGGGAGCTGGGAAAGGGGCTCAGCCTGGAGAAAAGGAAGCTCAGGGGGGACCTTGTGGCTCTGCACAACTCCCTGACAGGAGGGGGCAGCCGGGGGGGGGGGTCGGGCTCTGCTGCCAGGGAACAGGGACAGGAGGAGAGGGAATGGCCTCAGGCTGGGCCAGGGGAGGGTCAGGTGGGACATCAGGAAAAAATTTTCCCTGACAGGGTGGTCAGGCCCTGGCATAACTGCCCAGGGCAGTGACGGAGCCACCATCCCTGGAAGTGTTCAAGAAGAAGTAGACATGGAACTTCACAATATTGTTCAGTGGGCATGAGGGTGTTTGGTCAAAGACTGGGGGCTTTTCCAGCCTTAATGACTGCATGATTCTACAAGAGAAGAAGTCAGAGATGCTGGGAAGGATCAGCACTGAGGGAGATTTTCCTGGTGAGCCGTGGATCCCAGGGCGCCCTCCCAGCTCATTTCACTGGTTTACAGCCAGACAGATTCCGAACCTGGTGCAGCAGGAGCAGGGGATAAACACTGGCACCGTGTCCTGCTCTGATAGGGGAGGATGGGGAGTGGTCTCTGCAAGGAGAGGGGCCTGGGAGCCAGGGAAATACCATGAGACTTATCCTGGGAACTGGAAAAAGGAGCAGAATTTGGCCGGCAGAGGCTGTAGGAATGTCTCTTTCCTTTTGGGAGTAGTGGCTGGGCGCAAACTCCCGGAAGGAAAAGAGAGTTCATGTCTTTTAAAGAAAACTTATTCCTGGAAGTGCCCAAGGCCAGGTTGGACAGAGCTTAGGGCAACCTGGGCTAGTGGAAGGTGTTCCTGCCCATGGCAGGGGGTGGAGCAAGATGAGCTTTAAGGTCCCTTCCCACTCCCTGAAGTCTGGGATCCTGAGATGACCATGGCTGGAGGTTGAGGACAGCGAAGTCCCAACCCCAGGACTCCAGCAGGGAAGGAGATGGGGGATGCAAGATGAGTTGCTTGAAGCAGTGTGGTTTGGGTCTCTGCCAAATCAGGGCAAATCCCAAGTCACCCTCAGCCCCCTGGAATGATTCAGATTCAGATTGTTCTTGTCAATGACATGAATTCCAAACAGCAAACAACAGGGAAATGTCACCTGCGACACAAAAGGTTTTCAGAATCTTTACAAGGTTTCCTTGAATACAGACAAACCTTCAAGTAAACAGCAATTTTAGAACAAAAGCCTTTCATCAAACCCGACCAATGCAAATGCCACATGAATTCCCAAAGGCAATGGGGAGCATTCCCAGCCCAGCGGGCTCCCTCACCTGCCGGTGGGCATCCACGAGCTGCTCCTCCAAGGTGGCCACTCGCTCCAAGGCTGCTCGCAGGCGTTCCCTCACCTGCAGGTGAGTGAAACAAGGGGAAAGGCTGTTATTTATCCAGGATGAGGGTGTCCAGGATTTAGGCACGCTCCCAGGCCTGTTTGTTGCACTGACAGCCAGGCTCAGGTGGATTCACAGGTTCAGGATCATCCAGCCCATCATGGGGGGACTGAAATTGTGTCAGAGACAACAGCCTGGGCCAGTTCTTGGAGATCTATAGCCAGGATAGCCTGGAGAGGTCTCCTAGCAGGGGAAAGAGATGCTTGAGGGGAATGAATGAGGAGGAACAGCAAAGACTGACCCAGGCTGTCAAATGCCACCAGCCCGAGAGTGACCTGGGGGAGTTCCCTGTCCCGACAGCCTCAAACCCAGAGCATCCACTGGGCAGCCCCAGCAGCTCCTCAATGCAGCTTTGGGATATCCAAGACTTTCCTGCTGAGGGCCCCCATGTCACCTTAACAACACAAAGTGGCAGGGAGGGAGCAGAGGGTTGGGAGAAGGAGCTCTTAGCAGGAGAGGTCCCAGCAGCTTTCCCACCTTTTCATCCAGTGCCTTGTGATGCTCAAAGAGTGACTTGAGTGCCTTGAGCACCTCGACCTCACTGGACACCCCGGATGGCGACTGGGCCTGGCGCTTGACCACAGTCATCCTGAGGGAGCGCTCATGCCGTGACACCAGGCACTCCAGGTGCTCCAGCAGGAGCTGCAGGGGGACAAGAGAGGGGCTGTCACTGCCAGGATGGGCCAGCAGCCCCTGGTGTGCCACAGTCCCAGGACTGAGGGCCTGCCAGCAGGGTCTGCAGGCTTACCCGGGTGTTGTTGCGCTCGGCTTTCAGCTCCGAGATCTCCTCCTCCCTCTCCAGGAGCTGCTCCCGGCAGGCGCTGAGCTCCCGCGTCAGCGTCGCAAACTCCTGCGGACAGCGGGGCGGGCGTGAGCGGGGACAGCGGCTGGGATGGAGCCAGCATTCCAGCCCCACTGCTGGACCTCCAGCACAGCACTTCCCATCCAAACCCAACCAGGGAGACATGGTAACACCAAGGGGAACGTGGAGAAACTGGCAGAGAGGCACAGCCGGGCCAGGAGGGGATTTATTCCTGGCTTCCCTCATGCTTTGGACAAGAAGAACACAGCATCTCAAGATTTATCCCACTTGGTTTGATGTCCAATGACACAAGAAACTGCTCTACGGCTGCAGAGGTGCTCGATGGCATTTAAAGCATCCCAGTCAAGGCAACCAGCACGTTCCCATTCCCGCTGTCCCCTGGACGTAGCTCCCACCTTGGAGCATCCCATCAGGCTAAAACTCACCACAAAGCCACAGCCAGCCAGGATGAGTCCCCTGGCCCTCAGCCAGCCTCTGCCATGACCTCAGGACCTGGAATCATCCAAAACTTCCTTCCAAAAGAAAGAGCTTGCTGCCCCAGTCCAGCATGTGGAGCCCCAGTGAGCTGCCTATGGGGCACCCTCGGGTCCCGAATCCCAGCTGAGAGGGACGGGGCACAGCAGGACATGTGCCAGGTGCCACCAGCTCTTGCTGCTGCCACTGCTCCCTCCAGGGGTGTGACAGCAAGGAAGAGCCATGCCCAGAGCAATGCCAAAGGAATGCTGCACACCCAGCACATCCCTGGGGGACAGGATGAAAACCTCAATCACACTTGTGGCTGTGTCGGAGGGGAAGGGAAACTCGCTTTGAAGTCCCTCGGATACAGGAGGGTTCACTTTCCCTTAGAAAACGAAACCCAGGCACCTGGGTGAGCCCAGGAGCACCTCCCATTGCTCCCAGTTGCTCTTCAGCGGTGCCAGGCCCAAGCGAGGATTTTGCGGCTGGGATTTCTTAGGGTGAGAAATGCAAATGTGGGAACACGCCATGAATTCACACCAGGTTCAGTGTTGTTGGGAAGAATTTTAAAAGGCAAAGGATTTCAGAAGAAGCTGAGAAGGATTTGATGGAGCATTAACAAACCAAATTTCAAGAAGGGGCTGAGAGCTGTTTTACAGCACGAAATTCTTTTTCACTTTAATTTTCAGGTTTAGCAAATAAAACCCCTTCAAGTCGAAGCAAAGCATTGAGGCTTAGGCTGAACCAAATGCTCTGCTCAGCTCCAAGTGAAACTTCCTGCAACAGCTGAAGCTCCGAGAAATCCAGAGCTTTTTCATCCATTTGCCCCAGCCAGGATCTCCCTCTCCCTTCCCACAGCAAACTTGTCTCACTGGTGGGGTTTGTAGCCTGGGATTGGTGGGGACGGTGGTGGCACTGGTGCAGCTGAGACCCCACAGTGGGACAGGAACCGAGCAGGTCGCAGTGAGGGGGAAGGGAAAGAGTCACTGTTCCCATAAACAGCTGCTTTCCTGCCTCTCAGCTGCCTCAGGCCGCTGCCACCCCACACCCCCGCTCCATATCCCTGCTCCAAAAGCCCTGCTCTGGCATTGCCCCAGGGCCTGAGGTCCCCAGTTCCTTCCCAGACCCACTCCTGCCCCATCCATTCCCCAGAGACCACTCCGGCCCTTCAGTTACCCCTCTTCCCATCCCTTCTAAGGGACCACTCCAATCTCGGATCACCCCTGTCCCCATCCCTTCCCCAGGGATCCCTCCAGCCCTTGGGACCACCCTTCTCCCCACCAGTTTTTCCCCAAATCTGTCACAACACCCCAAACCTCGTCACCAACCTCTGCCATGCCCCATCCCACACTCGCTCTGGGACCATCCCACAGCCCCCAGAGCACAAGGAACCCCCGGCAGATCCAGCTTCACTGGGGCCCCGCCGTGCCAGCCCAGCCCTTCCCGGAGCCGGGCTCTCCCTGGCGCCGGGATCGCGGCGGGATCGGGCTCGGCACAGCCCGGCCGCACCCACGTGCGCGTCCCGCGGGTTATGCAAGCGCTGCCAGCAGCTCCCGAGCATCCCTGCGGATTACAGCCGGGCTGGGAATGCCGGCGAGCAGAGAGCGGCGGGGAGATGTGCCAGAGAGGCGCCTGTGCATCGCCTCAGATTAGGGATCTGTCACTCCCCCAGCCCCTCAATACGCCAGGAGACAGGCGGCAGGGCTCCAGGAGCTCGGGAAAAGCATCCCGGCAGCCAGGATGGCCCCGGGAATGTCTTACAGCAGCCCGAGCTGTAAACGTGGGGGATGCATCGGCTCTGGGCTCTTCCAGCACCAGGGCAGGACGCTGCGGATTCAAAACATCCGGCTCTGCTCCGTGGCTGGCAGGGGACGTGGATGTGGACATGGATGTTCTTCCCAACTGGAGCGAACAGGGCAGGGCAGCGTGGGATGGGTGGGACAAGGCATTGGAGGCAGCGAGAGGACAGCGATGGCCAGCCCTGGGGACAGAGATGACCAGTGCTGGGGACAGCAATGGCCAGCCCTGGGGACAGAGATGACCAGTGCTGGGGACAGAGAGGGCCAGCCGTGGAGACAGAGATGACCAGTGCTGGTGACAGCAATCGCCAGCCCTGGGGACAGAGATGACCAGTGCTGGGGACAGCGATGGCCAGCCCTGGGGACAGAGATGACCAGTGCTGGGGACAGCAATGGCCAGCCCTGGGGACAGTGACCGCCAGCACTCAGCCTCCTCTCCCCACATTCCCTTGCTGTGGTGGCCGGGCTGTACAGATGCTCCTGCAATCAGGATTTCATCCTGAAAGAGGGGATTAAAAGGGAGCAAATCCCCTGGAGAGAGAGGCAGCCCCTGCTGCGGCCAGCCCGGCGCACACGCGGTCAGCGGGTCACAGCCAGGGGTGGGCACAGCACAGAGCTCCTGCCAGCCCTTCCCCAGGGGTGCTCCTCTCCAAGCCCTCCACCTCGACAGGAATGCTGGCTGCATCCTGTGCTCTGTGCCCCACATCCTGTGCCAGGCCTGCAGCATCCCACAGCAAATCAAAGAGCCCTCGGTAACTGTTCCCCCTCAGGGAAAGGCTGCAAAAATGAACATTTACACCAAAAATAGCAACAGCCCTGCGGCGAGCCAGGCCAGCAGCGAGGTCAGCCGAGTACACAGGGCCTGAGTTTGATGCCTTGGGAATAAAAAATAGGAATAAAACACTCCAGCACCCGCCTGTAGCCACTTGCCTCAGCCCCGGCTGTGCCAGATGTCAGTGCTGCCACCTTGCTCTGGGTCACCGGCAGGCACCAGGCGAGTTGGGGACCATGACAAGATGTCCCCAGCTCCCAGCTGCAGTGTCACACTGTGGACTGCAGCCTCCACCCCCATCCACACACGTGCCATGGCCCTCCATCCCAGCAAAGTGGAGATAAAGAGGATGCAGATGATTTTCCTCTGCCCTGGCCATGGCCGGGTGTCTCCCAGGCGAGGCAGAGGCGCCTGCCCAGCTCTGATAAGCTGTGGGACTAAGCAGGGACACCTATAAACAGATTAGAAAGTGAAGGAGAGGTGCCTGATCTCCAATCAAAGGGTGGACAACGAGACACAGCCTGGGAGTCCCCGGGAGCCCTGCAGGAAGCCCAGCAGGCCAGGAAGGGGCCAGTTTGGATTAAAACCAAACCTCCACCATGCGACTGACTGGGCTCAGCCCCAAATCCTGGGGTGAGAGGGAGCAGGCTGGAGGGAAGGAGCAGGACAGAGGGATGGAGCAGGATGGAGGGAAGGAGCAGGACAGAGGGATGGAGCAGGATGGAGAGATGGAGCAGGACAAGAGGGATGGAGCAGGATGGAGAGATGGAGCAGGCTGGAGGGATTCTGTTTACACTGTTGGAGCAGGGAGGGAGACCTGGAGCACCACACAAGGTATTGAAGTGCGATGTTGTGGATTGGGACTCGGATCTTCAGTCAGCACCAGGCATGTTGGGGGTTTGGGGTCTTCCTCCTTGCCTGCACCAGTGGGGAAGGCACAGGGAAGAGCTGGAGGGAGGGCATGAACCAGCAGCATGGAGATGGCTGGAAAAGCAAGGAGAGGTTTAGGAAGCTCAGGGGGAGAAGGCTCCAAGGCCTGTAGCATGGAAAAGCTGAAATGCCAAAGTCCTCAGCCCAGGGCCCCCTTGTGTCTCTCCCTGTCTCCGTCCACAGCACAGACAGGGATGCAGCAGGATCACACCACAGCCAGCAAAATTCCCTGTTTGTGGCAGGAGCGTGGCTGCTGCTCCAATGCACCCGAGCCTGGGGACAAAGCGGCTCCAGCTGTAGGATTAATGGCATTTTAAAGCCCCTAATTGGAGTGATTGCTCCTGACGGGAGCGGCAGGGGATGCATGGCAAGGATGCCAATGCTGGGAAATCAGTACTGCTGACTCGGCACGTGAGGGACAGACCCCCATCCATCGTCTGCCTGCGCTGGCAGCCCCATCACCCCACTTCTCCTTGTGTCCCAGGAGTGGAGCAGAATGAGGAGAAAGCCCCAAATCGGAGACGAGGGGATAAACTCAACCCCAGCAGTTGCAGCATGGGATTACACAGATTAAATCCTGCTGGGTAAACCCAGGGCTTCGACCATCACCCACCCCCAGTGCTGGGCACCGGCACCTCCCAGACTTCCTGGATACAACACGGGGGCTCCGCGAGACCATCCATGGGGAATCGGTGCCCTCCCTTCATCGGGATGTGCATTTCCACCTGCGATTGCTCAGGGAGGAGCACTGTGCTGCCAGGCGAGCAGGAATCCAACATCTCAGCATCCCGGTCTTGTGGGACCACAGCCAGCTCCAACGGTTCCACACAGCTGCCAGATCCCTCCATCCTTCCCCAAAATCTGGAGATGTTTTAAGGGTCTTACCCAGTGGGTGTTTTCCCCCACCTGGGGCTGCTGAGGTTCCCATTTAGCTGCTGGTCTTTGCAAGTTAACTCAAGATATACTTTGGAGTTAAATGGGATTGTTTGATGTCAGGACCTTCCCCAGCTCCTGGGGACTTCCAGGGAGTTTGGGGAATCTTAGGGGGTCCGCTCACCCCAAAAAGGCCAGATCTCAGCTCTCCAGGCAGCCCCAAGAGGCAGCAAAGAGACAGCGAAGCAGCGAAACAGAGCTTCATGGAAAGAGGAACTGTGGGAGGGTTCCATGGCCATTGGCAGCCTGCAGCCCTCCCCCTCAGCCCTGTGAAACCTGGGAGCCTGTTCTCCCCCTGACACAGCTGGGGACAGGGGCTCTCCTGCCAAACCCAAGCCATGGCAGGACAGTGAGGAACTCCATCCCACACAGGACCCTGTACTGGGAACACACCTGGATACACCCGGAGCCCTGAGTATCACATCCCCTGGTGGCACCTGCACCCAGGAGAAACTGAGCCAGGAGGATGGGCAGGAGGGAGATGGGAGCAAATCCAGGGCCTTGGGGGGCTGCTGAGAGCACTCAGAGCATGCTCAGGGCTCGGTCCTCGGCCATGAATTCCCTGCAGAACAGGGAGGGCAAGGGCGCTGGAGCTGGAGCTTTCAGCCCGATTAATTCGCATTCAGCACTCCCACATGAATAAATAAATCATGTAAGAAGCATTAAGGCAGCTTAGTCTCCCCAGGAAATCGCCCTGGAGTTCTGCCTTTTGGGGGCTGAGGGATGCCCCCCTGGGCTGGGGGTGGGGATGGCTCAGCCACGCAGCACAGGCAAGGGGGAATGGGAGCTACAGGCAGGAGCATCCCTGGAGCATCCCTGCCAAGGGGCTTCCCCTGGACAGGCACATCCCCTGCCTGCCCCACACCTGGATCCACACCAGACACACATTCCCAGCCTGTCCCTTTGGATCCCGTGCTGACACAGCAGCATCCAGCTGCCACTGTGCCCTGGGAGGGTGCAGAGCGCCACGTCCCCAGCCGCCATCCACCGCAGCCTCACCAGGCAGTGCATCCCCCAGCCTGGCCGCACCCAGAGGACACTACTGATGAGCCTGGGTGCCCAATCCCATCTGCAAAGAAGGGGTTCTCCCAGCAATCCAGCTTGCATCTCACCCCAATGGAGTCTGAGACATTGCAGGAAGCTCCTGAGCAAAAGAGCTCACAGAGAAGGAGGAAGAGGATGGGACAGACCCATGAGATACCCCCACACAGTGCCCTGGGGAGAGGCCCACACATCCCGGTCCCACTTACCTGGTACATGCACATGCTGGGATTAATCCCATTGGACAGGTGAGCGCCTTTGGGTTTGCTTCCCGTGTTGATGCCGAGCCCTCATGTCCGGAGCTGAGCACGGGGGGCACCGGGGGCCACCGTGCCCGGGTGCAGAGCCCCCTGCCCGCACAGGGACCGCGGGAGGAAGCGGGAGCTCCGGGGAATTCCCCATGGGACCTCCCGGTCACATCCCAGGGCAGGAGGCGGCCCCGGGCAGGCACCCAGTGGGTCGCGGGCACAGCGCTGCCAGCGGGGCCCCGTGTGCTGACCCAGATTGCTCCGAGCACACCCCGAGGCTCCGAGGGTCCGTCCCCGGAGTGGGAGCGGAGGCTAAATCCGCGCATCCCTTAATCCGGGAGGCTGCGGCGGGGCGGGCGGAGCGGCAGGGTGACCTGGCTTGCTCTCTCCAGAGCGGGGAGCAGAGGGACCGAGCCCCCAGCGCAGGGGGTGGTGGTGGCACTGGATGCACCCAACACCCGAGTACGTCTCAGCACCTGTCTCAGGGAGGGAGAGACTCATCCATAGGGATCCCAGGAGCTCCTGGGAAGCACTGTTGGGTGTTTTGCTCTCAGCAGCTTGGGCAGAGGCAGATCAGCCCTGCTCTGTGTACGGAGCAGCTCTTCCTGAGCTGCTTTCCTCCATCCAGAGAAGGCAGGGATGCAGAGAGCTGGCCAGACAACAGTCCAAGCTCTGTCCTAGCTTGTGCCACCAGTTTTGACCCATTTCCCATCTCTCCAAGGTGCTCCAAACCCCAACACGCAGGCAAGGAGAATCTCAGGTCTCAGCACTGCAGAGTCAGAACAAATACAAACATTCGGAGCCTCCTGCTTCCCTCAGCTGTTGGGCTCCTCCCACACCACAGCCACAGTGGAGCAGAGCAACAGTCCCTCAAAATCTGTGTTCCCCCAAGTCTGAGCCCTGGGACACTGTGCTGTCCCATGAGACCCACAGGGATGGTGGGCAGCTCAGACTCATCCTGCACAGCCCTGTGACACTGGGCTCATCCACCTCATCCTCTTCTGGCATGAACATCTTTGTGGAGATCAAGTCCAGGCCTCTGGAGTACGTGGAGGTGGTCCTGCAGGTGGAGGAACCAGGAGGCCCCAAGGCCCAAGGCAAGCCCTGATTCCCCAAGCCCTGGGCTGCTCACTGAGCACAGACCTCTGGCAGCCTCGCTGTCCTCTGCCCTCCCTGAGATGTTCCAGTCCCCACCCTGCACCAGCTCTGCCTCCAGTGTCCCCTCTCAGGACCAAGATTGAGGCATGGAAGTCCCACTGCCCCACTGGGGAATGGGGCTGATGGAAAGGAGCCCTCCTGGTGAGGGAAGGGGCAGGGGTGGGGCTGCTCTGCACATCGGGGAGGAGAGCGAAGGATGGTGAATGGCAAATGGTGAATGGCAAATGGTGAATGGCAAATGGTGAATGGCAAATGGTGAATGGCAAATGGTGAATGGCAAATGGTGAATGGCGAATGGTGAATGGTTAATGGTGAATGCCTAATGGTGAATATGGTGAATGGTGAGTGGCTAATGGTGAATGGTGAATGGTGAACGGTTAATGGTGAATGGCTAATGTGAATGCCTAATGGTGAATATGGTGAATGGTTAACGGTGAATGGTGAATGGTGAATGGCGAATGGTGAATGGTTAATGGTTAATGGTTACTCTCCCCATCCAAAGCGCCAACATGGGCTCAGCACTTCCTGACATCCTAAGAAGTTGACTGGAGGCAGCAAGCCAGATCTGCTGCCTGACATGTGCCACCTGCTCCCCAAGTGCTGTCCCCCAGTGAGCACTGGGACTGTCCCCTTGGGAAGTGAAGGCTCTGCATCTGCCTTGCTGTCACCCTGGGGTGTCCTTGGCGAGGTTTTGCCCCTTCTCCAAACCCACTACCCTGTGCACAGGAGGGATTGCACTCCCACCCCTCCTCATAGACCAGCGAGAGTACAGAGGAGAAGGGGAGCTGTCTGAGCTGGTTGTGGCTTGGCCTGAGAGAACCGACAGCACTTACTGTTGACACGAGGAGCGACCCACGCGGCAGCGTCACCGCTGTCACACCGAACCAACCCTCCCAGAGCCCTGAGCTAAACCCCACATCCAATGCCCCTCGCATGCCTCAGGGCAGGCTCTGCTCATGCCAGGGGCAGGTCCTCACCTGCGGGAGTGCCGAGTTCAGCTGCCTCTGGAGCTGGTCCCGCTCCCGGAGCGTCTCCTGCAGGCGGCTCTGGGTGACAGCGAGCGTCTCACGCGTCTCCCGCAGCGTGTCCAGCAGCTTGTCCCTCTCGTCCAGCATGTTCACCATCAGCTGCTCGAAGTCAGCATCTGCCTCCGAGCCCTGGGGGGGGCCCAGCGGGTCCCCCTCGCTGATGGTGGGCATCACCTCGCACATCATGGCTGGGCTGGCTGGGGGAGGATCCTGACAGGGCTGGGGGTGTGCTGAGCACAGGTCACATCACTGCAGGCTCCCAGGGGCCAGGGGAGCCAGCACCAGAGGGGCCAGTGGGGTGCTCAAGGAGGGGGACTCCCCATCCCTTCCTCCTGGGTGCTAAGCAGCAGCTGGCATCACTCCAGCAGGGTGCAGGGATGTCCTGGGCACCAACAAGGTCCTCGCAGTCACCAGTGCCCCGCTCGCTGCTCGTCACTGCTCGCTCCTGGGTGTCACGTCCCCAGGGTCCCAGGTGTCACCTCTCCAGGGCCCTGGGTGTCACCTCCCTGATGCCTTTCGGAGGGGCTGCAGCATCCGTGACCCACGGGGTGTTCAAAGGGGGACAAAATGACCCTTGAGGATTTGTCCCAATGGAGAGCCCAAGCCGAGAGCAGCACAGGGAGGGTCCAGGGAATGTTTGGGCTGCCTGATCATGCTGAGGGGGGCTCTGGTGAGGATGGGCTGTTGTCCCTAAAGCTGGAGGAGGTGTCACTGCCGATGTGGAAACGTGTCTCCGTTGGGCACCACAGTTCTTCAAACACCCAGCAGTGACCTACGGGAGAGGGGACAGAGATCAGATCCCTCCTGCTGCCCCCAAAATGCCCAGGGACCCATCCAGCCCCCTCTGCCCCCCATCAAACCCTGGAGAGCTGCACCAGGTGGGCTCAGCACCCACAGGAATGGGCTGTGCCAGGTTGTACCTCCTGCTCCCACTACACTGGATCCAGGATGGTACCAAGCTGCAAGAAACAGCAACCCAAAATCCTGCAGCTATCTGGCATTCACATATCCTGGGCAAGGATCCCATCCTCTCTGTGGAACTCCTGGCTGCCCAGGGCCCCTGTGGCCCCAGCGTTCTCCAGACTCAGGGAATTTGCAGAAAATCAGGCTCTAACCTGAGTTTGGCCCAAACCTGGCAGGAAGTCACAGCAACAAATGAGCTGAATGATTGGATTAATGTTCCCCCCTTCTCTAGACAGATGTGCTGGGCCCAGCTGTTCAGTGACAACTGAACTCCAGAGCCTCCTCCCTTGGTCAAACCTCTCCCAGGGGATGGAGGCAGCAGCATCCCTGAATTCCTGCCCAAGCACAAGCACCAGAGATGAGAGGCTGGAGGGGAGAGGCAGAGCTGACATTTGGGCAGTATTTAGGCTGGATTAAAGCATGGCTGGACCTGAGGATCCAGCCCTGGGGTGATGCTGGAACTACAGCCCCACCTCCCTTTCTGCAGCCCTAAACCATCCCAGACAAGGTGCCAGGTGGGGATTTCTATTGTCACAGTCCTGTGGGGGAACTTCAGCCCTGGTGAGAGTCCCCAGCAGCGAGGGTGAGTGTGACACTGCCACCCCGGCCACCCCGGGGACCTGCCCACCCCAGTCACCATCTGTGCCAGGGGACAAACCATGGGCAGGGCTCGAACTGAGCAGCAAAACACAACGTGGCAGGCCCAGGGTGAGGAGAGCTGGTCTAGGGCTGCTTCCAGGGCAGGCCCCCCTTCAGTTTTAAACTTTCCAGGTGAAACGCTCAAGGATAGGTCTGAACGCTCTGAGTCTGAGGATGCATCTGAGGCTGTGGCTGCCCAATCCCTGGAAGTGTCCAAGGCCAGGCTGGACAGGGCTTGGAGCAGCCTGGGATAGTGGAAGGTGTCCCTGCACATGGCAGGGGGTGGGACAGGATGAGCTTTAAGGTCCCTTCCAGCCCAAGCCAGCTGTGATTCTGTGTCACTTCCCTTTCAAATCCCCACACACAGGCAGATAAAAAGGACCTGCACACAGGCCTGGGCCAGAGCAGCCCATTCTGGCCCTTTGGGCTGGGATGAAAGCTTGTGTGTCCAACAGCTCGATGGCACAGCGGAGACCTGCCCCAATCAAAGGTGATGCTTGTGAGGAGGTGCCTTTGTCACACCCAGACACTGCCAGGGCAGGGGAATCAGAACTCTGCTCTTGGGATGACATTGGCTCGTCAGCTGGGGGGAAGTTTGACACAAAAAACTCTCTAAAAATAGAGAAGCTCTGGCAAAAGCAGCAGCCCCTCACTGTGCATCCCGTGTGTGATGCTGAGAGCTGGCGCCAGCACACAGGGACACAGGACAGGGCTGTCCCACAGGTGGTGTCCTCCCCTCCCTTCACAGATTGGATCCTCAAGTGGGATAAAACCTGTTGTGGACATGTAACACTGTCCTGAAGCTTTGAGGGTTGTTCACACTCCATCCTGGCTGTTGGGACGTGGATGTCTGGGATAACTGTGGATTCATGGGATAACTGCACTGAGGGCACCCCATCCCTGCAGCATCCCACAAAAACGAGGCTGGTGGAGGAAAAGGCACGGAGTGAGGGATCATTCCAGCCCCTGCTGTCCTTGGGTTGAGTTGGACATGAGCCTCATCCCTGTAATTAAGCAGGGAAAATGCTCCCCAGTTCTCCTACCCCTAGTGAGCAGCCCCGAGGGTACCCACAGGCATGTGGCTCCCTGCCAGCTTTCCTGGGGGTAAGGTGTCCCAGACTCCAGGGAGATCCAGGGCCAAGAAGAGCAGAAACCAGTCCTACCCCAGGGCTAAGCCCTGTTAATTTGGGTGCAAACCCTAAATGAGGTGACTTTCATGCCCCCTCCTCTGCTGTGCCTCTGCCTGAGGGATGAGCACGGAGAAGGAACATCCAGGCTGGGGGAAGTCTGGCAGTTCCTGAGCACGACTTGAACGGCAAAAAGAGCCACATGGGCACAGCCCCGCCCAGCTGCTGCTGGGGAATTGGAAGAAATTAGCAGATGAATTAGGAGATATTAATCAAGGCACAGAGGGAAGAGCCCTGCAAGCCCTCAGGGAAGGGAAATGCTGCAGGGAATGACCAAGACATAAATCCAACCAGAGCGATGGAAATTTTTCCCAGCTGCAAAGGAGAGACCTCCTCACCATGAGGAGACTCTGCAGATGCCAGCTCCAGCAGGGCCATGGTGGCTTCCTGCACCCCATGGAGTTCATCCAAGGGGCTGGACCCACACGGTGCAGGAGGAGGCACAGATTTACAGCCAAGAGCTGATTTTCTTTCTGCTTCCCCCATGGTTGAACTCGTACACAGGTGGCTCTGGAGGGGTTTTGCTTCACTGCAAACCTGCTCCTGCCCATAGTCACATCTTGTTATTCCTGTGTGCTTGTGCAGGACGGGGAGATGAGCACAGCCAGCCCCTCAGCCTGGGGAGGGTAATCACAGAACCACAGCGATCTTACACAGCACCAATGCTGGTCCAGGATGGACTCATCCCATTCCCCTGATACCCAAAAGCCTCCGTGCCCTGTCCCTGAGGATGCTCAGTCAGGTGTAAAACTGTCCTGGACAAGGCAACATTGGTGACCCAAAGCTCCTCTGCGGCCAGGGTTTGGGGGTGTCTCCACTGAGGGAGGTCCCGTTCCCCCCTCGTCCCGGGCCACCAAGGACACACGCTGAGGTGTAAGGCAGGAGCTGCTACAACCCCCTGCAGCTGGAGCAGCCCTACGAGCAGAGTGAGACCTCCCGCCACCACAGAGAGCAGCCAAAGCCCCCCTGGCCTGGCCTGAAACCCCCAGGCAGGTGGGAACAGCCAGCCCAGGGCTCTCGGGGCTCTCTGTGCCTCCCAGGATGCCGCTGCACCATGAGAATCCCTCTGCCAGAGGGCCCCTGGCAGGGACATCCAGGGGGATGCTCTGCCACCTCTGAGCGTGGCTCTGGACGCAACCCAGCCCCGGGTGCCCATCCCAGCTGGAGCCATGGCTGAGCCCAAGAGTGGAAAGTTCCCGGCACTGCAGTGGGACCGTCCACATCCATGGACAGACACTGGGCTGCCTCCTGCATCCCCTTCATGGATCCATTCTTCCAACAACCACGGGAACCATCCTACCCATGGATTTGTGAGCGATCATTTCTGGATTCAACCACTGCAGCTTTCACTGCAACACCTCGAGTCCCAGGAGTAGCCCAGGCACTGGGAAGGGCCAACACCCAGAGTCAGGGCAGCTGCAAAGGCTTTATTTGGGACGGCACAAGAGGGGGCCAGGACCAAGCTGGGTTTGATCCCTGCTGTCTTCAAGGCCTGTGGAGCAGGAAGTGAGTTCAGTAAGCAACAGGCACAGGGGAGTGTGCAGGGATGTGCACACAGGGACAGGGACACAGCAACCTCCGTGGAGCCAGGGATGTGCACACGAGCAGGAATGTGCAGCAAGTTCCTTTCCAGGGTCAGCTCCCCTCATTTCTGTCCCACCTCAAACTTTGGGATTTCCTCCATCCTTCAAAAGCAAGAGAATCTCAGCCACTCCCAGGTGCCTGCCCCAGGGAGCCCAGCTGGAGGGGGCACACACAGGCTCTGTCCCTGCCCAGCAAAGCTCAGCAGTTCCCAGGCAAACCCACACATGCCAGCGGTCACTTTGAAGGACCTTGGGGACATCAGTGTGGGTGACAGCCCAGACACCCCCCGCACTTGGCTGTGACTGCAGCAGCAGCGAGGGCACACCCAGAGCAGCTCTTTGCTGCTGGAGGTCAGAGGGGCCTGAGCTCGTTCCCAATTAGTGCCTGTAAATCTCAACCTTTCACCAGTCTCTGGGAGAACTCCCTAAATGCTCCTGCCTGGCTTTAGAGGGCCTTAAGTGCTGGGATAATCATGGGGTAGAGCCATGAGGCTGCAAGGAGACAGCTGGGAGCTGAGCAAACAGACACTGCACAGCTCCAGCCCTTGCTGGGTATTTTTAGTCCCGCGGGGCTGCCAGGCACAGGCTTGCTGGGAGCAGGTTTCTTGCCAGGGAAAACATGCTTGCTTTACTATCCCTCCCCCCTCCACCCCAAAACGATGCTTTCCCCCCTTTTTGGGATGGAAAACAGCACAGTCACATGTTGCCTGCTCCGAGAGGCCACTTCCCCACGATGGTGCCCAGACGTGGAGCAGCTGATGGGGAGCAGAAGGGGTTTTTGCCCTGGAGCTGACGATTTGCTCCGCACAGCTCAGCTGTGAGTCAAGCTGCCCGTGGGATGCTGGGTCCCAGGGAGCACCCTGGCTTTCCCTTCCCAAAGAGGGTGAGAAGCACCCACAGCTTTACCCACACACAGAGGATAGAGACAGCCTCGTGTTTCCTCTCTGAACAGCTCCACTCCCATCCCAGCCCTGACAAGAGGAAGAGAAAAGCCTCGGGGCTCTGTCAGCAGGACCGTCACCCAGCAGGCAGCTGGCAAAGAGGCTTTAACGCACTCCTTGGAGGCAACAAGCTCACAGAGATTGATCATCCCATAAAAACGTCACTCTGATCTTTTCCGCTCCTGGAAAATCCTCCTCAGCTGCCTGGCCTGGCCTCGGAAGCGCAGAGTTGGGGTGGCAGAGCCCACAGCAGCATCCCTCCCTCCCAGCTCCCCGGCACAGGAACAGCCTCCCCTCCACCCAACTGGCCGAGCTCGGGGTCCAGCACCCACACTGATCTCCCACACTGACCCCTCCCTGCCAGATTCAGGAAGGACAAGAGTCTAAAGCCCTTTTGCTGTTAGTTTTACCTTTCAGGACCTCTTTTTTCACCCCTTCCTTGTGATACTGCATTAAACATGATCCCAGGACAGGCTGCAAGTGTTATATCCTGGCATTCCCAGCAAGCTCACCCCAAACACTGGCCCTGCAGACAGAGCCACATCCCAGCACGAGTCCTGCCCACCCTCACTGAAGTCAGACAGCACGTGGGAGCAGCCAGGACATGCTGAGCCACCAATCCCCCCGTGCCTACCCCAGGAAAGGTCAGTAGTGACCTGCTGAGCACCGGGATGGCAGAGCGGGAACACCCTCACCACCTCTACCAAGCCACAGAGCCCATTTCCCACCTACCCTCAGTGAGAGATGTGGTAATTAGAGCTTGGGGAAAGGGAGATTATTCTGCACACAAGACAAAAGGGGATGCTGAAGAGCCCTGGCTTGACAGTAGAAATCACTGATTCAAGTGTAGGGCCTGGAAATGTTCACCCACAGCAAGCCTTGGAGCAGCCTTTGCCACATTCTCCTGTGGGTCATGGGCTGGGATTTCCCTTCCCAGGTGCCGTCAGGAGAGGTGCTGTTCATGCTACAGCGTCCAAAGGAGACACCAGCTGAGTTCCGCGAGTACTTGGATCCCTCTGGACAGCCCCACAGCCCTCGAGGGCCCCTCTCCATCCTTCCTTCCCTCCCTCTATCCCTGTGCCCAGGCACAGACCCCTTTCCACACACTCCACAGGTCTCAGAGTTTTACAAGCCTGGACTGGAGCAGCCCTGCCGTGAGATGAAGCATCCTGACTTCTCCATCCTGGGTGATCCCTGGGGAAAAAGCTGCTTTTCACGAAGAAAACCAATCAGCAGATACAGCCTCATTCCAGCTTTTCTCCCAAGTCCCCTCGTTTCCTCCTGGGACACACTGTGGCCTCTTGGGACCTCCAGCCCCCCCAGAAGGACAAGGAAGATGCAGTTTCCGTGGGGCCCATATGGTGATGGTGCTCCCACACTCCCTCACGCAGCCCGCGGCCGGCAGGGAGCCGCACAGATGGTCCCTGGCTGGTGCCAGGGGCAGCCCGTGGCCAGGACACCCAGAGATAACAAGGGAAATGAGGCATTCTGGATGGAAATAAGGTGCCAGTTTTTAGCAGCAGAGGATTGGATTCCCGTTCCAAAGGGTGAGATGGATTTGCCGAGATCGGGGCTGGGAATGTGGTGGAGACCTGAGAAAAGACACAGCGGTGCCTCCTCTCCCATCCAGGTCTGGGAGGTCTCCTGGGGTCCCCACACCTGCAGCAGTGTGTTCTGTGCCCCCAAGGAGACAATGTCCAGCTTGTCCCTCGCTGGAGAGGCAGCAGTGGCAGAACAGGACATTTGGGCAGCGTCTCCAGGGTTTGGAGCTGTCTCAGGTGTCAGGAAGTCCCGGGTGCCCCTAGAGGTGGGGACAGGGGACACTGCAAGCAGTAAAAGGCAGCTACTCCCAATATCTTACCTTAAAGGACACACTTCTGCCCCAAAGACTTGCTCCAAATGAACCCATTAAGCAGTTCTCACCTCAACCCTTGCTCACTCCAAGTTGCTAAACCAGAGGAGAAGCGGTGAGGAAAAACTTCCAGCTCTGACAGTTTCTTTGCAGGGAGCAGCAAGCGTTAGCATTGCACTGGTATTTATACTTCCCAGTGGGAGGGGAGGCATTACACACCACTTCCAGAGGGTATTTTCAGACAGCCACCTGCTCCTCATTGTGCAGAGACACAATTGCTCCTCAGTAAAACCTCGTCAGACAAGGAGCCGCAATCTGCGCCGGGCACTGGGGGGAAGGAGGGGGCTGAAGGCCCCAGGGCTGGCACCCAAACGCGGTCACACACACATCTACAGCACTCTGTCACCCGGGGAGGTGCTGTGGGGGTCCTGCCGGGGGTCCTGACTCAGTTTCCCTGTTTCCAAAGTGGGCCACGTGTCCTGCCCTGGCCCCAGAGAAAGGCAGGATCTCAGCGTATTCCAAGGAGGAATCTGGCAGGGGCAGAACTGCCAGGGTAAAGCCACACCAACCTCCTGCCCTTGCACTTTGGGCTGATGTGACAGGAGGAAATGGGCCTTGGAGGGGCTCCAGCCTGGATGATCCCTCTGACAAGTGGGATTCCCAAGCCTGGCCAAGAGACTCAGCAAGCTCAGGCTCACCTCGAAACTTCACCTCTGGGTTTGCAACAGCCAAAGATACGGCTGGGAGGAGAGAGGACCATGGGTCTGAGGATGCTCCTGGAGCCCTAAGGATCCCAGGAGCCCGTGTGGAAGCACAGGGAGTGTTCTGGAGGAGCACGGGAATGTGGTTGCTGGAATGTGAGCTGGATTTCACCCTGTGGCACAGCTGCCCTAGTTGGCACGAAGGGTTCCCCCAAAACCAGCAAAAACACAAAACAAATCCCCCAAATCCTGTGGACACACCCCACTCCAGTCACCTGCACCCAGCAGCGTCACTGAAAGACAGGACTGTGGAAATCCTGGAGAAATCTCGATTCCTTTGGTGGGCGAGAGGTTGGGAAACCACCATGTACCCTGGAAGGGAGGAGAAGGATGCACCTGATCCATGAGACCAAGCTCACATCCCTCTTCCAGGATGTGGTCTGTGCTCAGATCCATCCACAGGGACAAGGAGGGGTTTCAGCAGCCACCAACCCGACACAAAAAAGCCACAATTCTGGTTAAAACCATTTCCTTTTCCAGCTGTTGCTCTGCTGTGTGTACACACGGCTCATCCATCCTTTTGTTCCATAACTTTGTGACCAAACTCCCTGGCCAAAGCCACAGAATCCCAGAAGCCCAGAATAGCTGGGGTTGGAAGGGACCTCTGCAGATCGTCTAGTCCAACCCCCTCTCAAGGCAGGGTCAAACCCCACGCAGGTGACACAGGGACACATCCAGGTGAGTCTGAAATGTCTCCACAGAGGGAGACTCCACGCCCTCCCCAGGGAGCTGTTCCAGGGCTCTGCCCTCCTCCACGGAAAGACGTTCTTCCTCGTGTTGAGAGTCTTTCATTTCTCCCTCATCGAAGGTTAATTTGAACAGCAGCAGAAGGAAACGCAATCCCTACAGCTCTTGCAGAAGCAGCACATCGAGGTGATCCAACCCCTGGGTGACTCTGCCAGGGGAAGCAGCACTGGGATCCATCCCAGCAGTCAGGGTGGCTTCCAGCCCAAGGTGGATGCAGACTCCTCTGACAGGGAACAAGGCACGGGGAAGTGATCCACAACCATGGGGAGAAAATCTTGTGCTTGTCACAGAGGTGGCATCACTGCAAAGTCCCCTTACCTTTGGGAAAGTGAGGCTTTGTGCCTCAGTTTCCCCACGAGCAGGCCACAGCTTCAATCCTCGCTGAGACACAGAGGGATGGCTGGTGATTTTCCATGATTTCACTAAAGGTTTTGCCACGGCTACGTCCCTCCCGCCCCCGTGACACTTCTGCTGAGGAGTTATCTCATCTGGGAGCCTGCTGGGCTGGAGCCGGGGGCCTCCCCCTCGCTGCCAAACCAGCCCCTGCCCTGCTTTAGTCACACCCCGTGAGCACTTGTGGTGCTAATTTATTCAGCGACGGGGAAGAGTCACCAGCTCCAAGGGAGGCTGAGGAAATCTGTGCCACGGGTGCACAGATGCAACGCTGCAGAGGTGCCTCTTCACTCAGCCGGCCCTGGCACCCACACCCAGCCCGTGCCCAGCCCAGGGCACAGGGGAGGCTGCTGCTCGGAGAGAAATCCCGGGGCAAGCCCCACATGTGCCCTGAGGAGCTTCCACGCCTGGTCTGCACCACTCATCCTGCTGGAATCTCTTCCACACCCTCAGCAGGCCCTCCCTGCCACGAGCCTCAGCAGTGATAACCACTCCCACACATCAGCTGCACATCTGCCCAGCTCCCAGGGTAAAATTCGGCCACCAATTCCATGACTGGAAAGGGAAAGCGGCTCAGCGACCTCCCCAGGGCCCAGACTGAAATCCTGCTCCCTGCCCTGCTCGGGCAGGTCTCCAGCATTTTGCCACCACAGAATCGTGGAATGGTTTGCTTTGGAAGGGATCTTGAAAGCTCAACCAGCTCCACTGGACACGAGACCAGGATGCTCCAAGCCCCATCCAACCTGGCCAACCATCCTTCACCAGACTCTGAATTATGAGTGGGGTTGAGGAAGTGCCCAGGGAGGGAGTTTGGAGTCAGAGAAGAGGCAGACGGGGCTTTCAGTGAAATTTGGGAAGCGTTAGAGGGTGTTCAGAGCCACAGTGGACAGAGCAGGGATGTGTCCAGTGCTGCTGGCTCCAGGCTGTACCACGGCAGGCTCAGGAACACATCCCTGCATCACACTTTGGGGTTCTGCAGGCACCACAACCTGCAAGGGAACACCAGTGGTCCTGCAGCACGACCCTGGCCCTGGGGAGGCCTCCAGAGCTCAGCAATTTATCACCAACCACCCCAGCACACAGACAATAGCAGCGAGACTGTGCCCCAAGCCCCCCTTGTGCTCCCCATCCCACCTGCAGACAACCCAGGCAGGGCTCCCCTTTCCTCCATCCTCCCAAAGCATGGAAGGTTTTAGTCCTCCCTGCTCCAGAAGAGTAGTGACATCATGGCTTGGGCACTGGATGACCCCAGCCAGAGGTGACCGGGATGGTTTTGGTAGTTCAAGTGATGGGGGGTGGGGAAGATTCCCCCTTGTTTTCATCCCTTCTGTTGTCCCTTCTCTGTGCTAAGGACTTTAGCAATTACTTAATCCCTTTGCTGATGGCACAGCTAATTCCTAAAGAGCTTTTGCCCAGCTGCAGTGGTGGGCAGTAGGATACCAGCAGGATTCTCAGTTCTGGACACGCAGGCTTTGAGGATGAGCAGATCCAGCACTAGGACAGCTCTGCAATGTCTGGCAGGGAAACCTCACAGGATTCACCACAAGCACCTCCAGACACCCCAGGACACGTGGGTGGATGGGATCCCAGAGCTGTGGTTGCTCAGCTCCACGAAGGACAAGGCAGGACCGTGGGGTTAAACCCCTGCCTGACTGAAACCTGCTCTTCCTCCCAAGTACCCTCCTGCCAGGGATAACCACAGCCCTCCCTTGCCAAGCCAGGCTCCTTCGGGCACCTTGGCTGGTTTGGAAGGGGTGCATGAATCCCAGCAAGGAGCAGGCAGAGATGGAGACAAACGGCCCCATCCACCCCCAGTCCAGGCTGGAATGACCCCGGTGCTGTTCCCACGGTGCCCGTGCCAGCGAGGGCCCAGGGCAGTGTCAGCTCATCTCAGCCCTGCCAGCGACAGGACGTGGCAGGAGCAGCCGTGAGGGACATCTGAGGACAGTGACATTACAGGGTGGCTGGGGGCAAGGCTCAGGCACAGGAGCTCTGTCTGCTCCGTCTAAATCCACATCGAGCAGGGTCACATCTTCAGCCCACACCCTTCAGGCGCAAAGTGAGCCCCTGAAATGAGCCCCAGCCAAAGCCCACCTGGCAGGCCTGGCACATCTGGCATAGCCAAAGCCACAGTGCTGCAGGAAGGACTCATCCTACTCCTGTCTGGCATTTTAAGCCTTGTTTAATGCAAGAAAGACTTTCTGGTGGAGTCTCTGCCCTGCACATCCCAACTCCTGACGCAGGGGAGGACGTGCCCACTCACCGCACCAGCGAGGCGGAGGGCCTGGAGATGCTGTGCTTTAGAAGGAAAATCCAAGTTCTTCCTCTTTAGGAGAATGGTGGGATTAGCTCAGCCCTTATTAAGCATCACAGGAACCACAGAAAGCACCTCAAAAATAGCCTGCCATGGAAAAACTCCATCTGGAGCTCATTCCTCCTGGATATAGGCTACAAGAAAGACATAAGGGATAGAAAAGTCCAGTTCCCTCCAGAAATCCCAAGTACTGGAAAAGATCAGGAAGAACAAATCAAGGTTTCCATGAATGTGATGAGCTGTGTTGGATCCAGCAGGGAGCTCTAAGCAGAGCCCCTGAGGGCTTCACCCAGCACAGGATGAGCAGAGAGAGGGACCAGAGGAAACACCATGTCCCACCACTGCTCCCCTCGTTTGGGGATTGGAGAAAACAGAGAAAGCTTCGAATCGAGGGAACCAACACCAAAGTGCTCCAGAAAGTGTGGGGAGTGTGGTGGTTTGCAGAAGGGTGGCAGCTCTCGCCCACGGCAGCAGAGCTCTCATCTGGGCATGTATCACCTCAAAATCCAGTGCTGGGCATTAGTTCAACTCAATTTCTAACTTGTTCCCTCTCAAAACGTCAGCTCTGTGGAGCCCAGCTACTGCAGTGTCCTGGTGTCCCCAGGCACTGCCATGCCTGGCACGGGAGCCCCAGGAGCTCTGCCCTTGTCCTCACTGTGCTTCCCATGGGCTCCCACAGCCACCCCAGCTCACCCAAGGGGGAGCCCAACCATGGCACCATCGAGCCTGACCCCTGCTTCTGTCCACCACCCCCAAAGGGCACCCAAAAACTGAACCTGTTACACCCTTTGGCTCAAAGCCCCTGGGCACAGCACTTTGCCACCCCCAGTACTTCAGAGGCTCCTGCACACGCTGAGTTCACAGGGTCCCGGGCTGGTTTGGGTTGGAAGACACCTTTAAGCCCATCCTGTTCCACACCCTGCCAAGAGACACCTTCCACTGCCCTAGGTTGCTCCAAGCCCCGTCCAACCTAGCACCAGGAACAATCACCTGAACCACCCCAGGAGGTGAGAGCAAGATTTGGCCAATCCATGAGACATCACCAGGAGAGGAGGGACACATTTGCAGCTCAGCAGGCTTTTAAAGGAATGAAATGTGGGTAATTACACTGGTGCACCACTGGTGGGAAGAGCTGCAGGTGGGGTGGTTTCCAACCTGGTCCCACTGTTTGCTCCTGTGGGCACTCAAAAATCTGGTGGCCAGGATACCTTAAACTCCTTTGGGTAGGGATGAAGGAAAGGGAATGTCCCAATGCCTTGGAAAACATTTGCTGCCTGAGCTGAGGATGTTGTGTGCTCTCTATCAGAAACCAAGAGCACATCAAAGCTCACAAGGCAAAGGACACACGTGGGGCTGGGAGTCTCTCTCCACACACAGCTCAAGCACAGAAGCTGAGCCAATGCTTTCCAGAGGGCTTAGTGACCATTTCATTTAAATTTCTGGCTCTTTCACAACACAGTTTTGGACCCTGGGCACCCCCCAGTGCCTGTTCCTGCAGATGTGGGAGCAGGCAGAGCCCAGCTCCAGCAGCACTGCCCGGGGGGGTCAGGCCACCCCTGAGCCCCAGCACTCAGCAGTGCCAGGCTGTGCTGCTGCAGAGCTGCAGCCCCTCCAGGGCAGCACAGGCAGAAAACCCAACATGTGTCAGGACTGGTGGGATGCTCACCCGAGCAGAAGTGGCTCCCTGCCCAGCCTCCTGTGCCCTCTTCCCTCCTCCCCAAGCTCAGAGCTGCCTGCAGGCACCAGCCCACCTGAGGTGACCTTCACCTGTCGTGCCGATACAGGGACATCCACTGAGTGATGCTCACATGTGAACACCTGATAGACAGAGCTCCCTGACCTTGTCTCCTCCGGATAAATGCACCAATTTATCTGCACCAACTCTGGAAGGAGCCTGGTTTGGACAGCGACAATCCCTTCCCTGCCAAAATACAGCAATTCCAGGCCAGCTCACTTGAGTGATGATTGCTGCTGGGTTCCACCTTGCCACCACCACGAGAGGACCTTCAGCCCTTCCAGACACAGCAGCACCACCTCCATGGTGCAGAAATGCACCCAGTGAGGCGCTCAGAAGGATGGAATTTACCCTGCATCCAGCTGGGATGTAACCGGAGGTGGGATTTTTGTGCCTTGCCCTCTGCAAAGTGCTTGGCCCTGCTGAACAACATGGTGGACTCTGAAAACGTGGTGGACTCTGGGCTTGACAGGCAAAGCATTCGCAGAAGCTCTGGGACATGTAACACCCATCCTGCAGATCTCCCACCCTCACAGCACAGCACGAGGGGCTGTCCAAAGGCCCTTTCTCCCCTCTGACATCCCACCCATAGTTGCTGGTCACCATCTTTCAGCTCAGGAGAGCCACCTCCACCTGCCTGGACCTGCTCAGAGCTGACAGGGAGCTGCAGGGCTGGGCTCACATCCAGCAGTGTTCTGCATCCTTACAGGCCATGCAGCCTCTCCCAGGGTGCTCCCACCCCGGATGGGGAGTGAATCTGAACAGGATTCATCTCTCCCTACAGCCAAAGCCACCTTCCTCCCAGGCACTGGGTCCCTTTGGTACCTTGGCATGTCCAAATCCTTCCACGCATTGAGCAGGGATGGATCCAAGCCCACCTTGCTCCTCGCTCTCAGGGACTTCTGAAGAGCATCAGCCAATTCTGAGGGCTGAAATGAGATAATGGCCTAAATGTTCCAGAGATAAGGTGGAATCTAGTTCCTGAGGCTCAAGAACCAAACACTCTCCCAAACTGAGTCTCACCATCTCCTCTGCCCTTGGCAAAGCATGTGTCTGGTCTGGGGAGCACAGGCCAAGGCAAGAGGGTTTCTGGGTCAATCCCAGTCTCCTGAGGGGGAACAGATGGGTTTTCTGGTGGGGACTGATGTTCTGAAAAGCAATTACACATGAAGACATCCCCAACAGACTCTGCTCTGCTCTGGCCCAGAGCCCAAGTCATCCTGGGTTTGGATTTTAATTAGCCCTGTTTTGGTATCTGCTCTCTCTTCCCTCCAGATAATGATTTAATTATTACAGACACGTCTTCGAATTAGCAGCTTCCTCTGTGGATTTTTCAGATCTCTTCGACTACAGAGCCCAACTCGCCACCATCACAAGAGAGGCTGGAGAGGACAAAGGGAGCCCGAAATCCTTCCTGGAAAGAGGAACCACGCAAGCACCCATACAAGCAGGGGCCCCTGCCAAGCCCTTCTTCTCTGTTGAACCAGGTCTCTCTCACAGCTAGACAGGAAACCTTGCTCCAAAGCACACCCAAAGAGCTGCACCATGTGTGACCAGGGCCCTGTCTTCCCACCAGGCTTTCATATGCAGCAGAGCACAAGCAAGGTGAAAAGGATGCAGGATGAACTGGGACATGGAGCCACCTCTGTGCATCCCCCTCTAATAGGATCACAAGTTTGGGGATCCCCCAGCAGAAGGGGCCCTGTGGGGACCTGGTGAAGACCCACTGCCAGACTACAAGTGCCCTTGCGCAGAGTGTCACCCAGTAAGCACCTAACCTTGGGAGGGACCACAAAGAAGGTGAGATCAGGCAGGAAATAGGGACCAGGAGGTGGGAATGGAAAGTGCAATCTCCTCCAGCAGTGGGACTGGGCAAGGGCCTGGGGCTCAGCCAGGCCCCGAGCCTGAGGGATGCTGGTTGAAGAGAAATCAGCAGAAAAGCCTGCCAAAATAAACACCAGAGGTAAATGCAAAGTGAAGGAAGGGGGAAGCCCTCAGAGTGCAGCTCTACAGCAGATTTGGAGCCAAGGAGCAGGAACTCACCTGCACAGGAGAGAAGTCCCCGGCTGAACTGCCAGGCAGACACGCTGCTCCCTCCCTGCGAGGTGTGGGCAGAGCCTCTCCAAGCTGCACGAATTCCCAGCAAACCCTCCTCCCCAGCCTGGCACAGACTCACAGAACATTCCGAGCTGGAAGGGGCGATCCCTGTCCCCAGGCTGGGCTGGGATAGGAGCTGACACACTCAAGAGGTGTCCTGTCCCTTGCTACAAAGGCAAACAAGGTCCAAGGACACCCCAAGACGCATCTCGGTCCTTTTCCACCAACACACTTGAGCTCCTGACTCCACATCGTGCTTCTCCCGGGACCCCCAGGATTTCCCTCGCCCGCACTGCTGCAATCCCCACATTACTACCAAAGGAACCAGATTTTGCAGCAGCCACTGGGAAAGCTCTACTGCCTCTCTCTGCTGTAGCACGGGCAGGAGCAGAAAATCTCCTCTGGCTCCCCTGTCACTGCAGTTCACACTCCAGGAGATCAGCTTAAAGCAGCTGCAGCTCCTGCTGCTGCAGGAAAAGCCCTCGAGCACAGCAACGCGTGAGCCTGCACCTACAAACACAGCCCAGGCCTCCGAATCCCAGGCTAACCTCACATTCGTGAGCCTGGATCTTCCTCTGGATCCCTTCCTGAGCGCGGGAAAAGCAGCTGGACAGCACAAGTAGCCCAGTGATGTGGCCTGTTATCCCAGCTCATGGGCTGGGGGATACGGCCCTGCTGTCCCTCATCTGCCTGGTGGGATTCATAGCCCTGTTCCCTGGGCAGTGAGCCCCAGCCCTGCACCACTGGCCCCGTGCCCCACGTTGCTCTGGGGTCTCCCCTGGCTCTGTCCTCTCCAACAGCCATCACAAATCTTTGAGCGTTCCGAGCTCTCCACCCCATCAGAGACCAATATACACGAGCAAGCAGGGGGAGAGAAAAGGCCACGATGCAACAAGGCCTTTGGTTTAATTTCCTTAAGAAACCAGGCTAAAGAAGACGGGAGTGGAAGCGACACACAAGGAAAAGAGAAGGATTTTCATTAACTCGATCAAACCTCCTGGAATGTGATAACAGAGGCAATAGCAGACACCTCCCCTCTGGCCAATGACAAAGAAAGGCTTCCTAGTTATAAAAAAGATGAAGAAAATTGGAGTAGAAGAAAGGAAATGACTCAAAAATGGCTGAAATGTCAGCTGTTATTAAAAAGCCTTCACCTGGAGAGAAATAATGAGTGATGAGAACAGGGATATGATGGGGAAAGCTGAACAGAGAACAAGTGGAGGAGCAACCACCCAAGAACGGCTCTGAAAGCCACCTTGGTGACCACAGGAGTGGGCTGAGCTCCGGAGCTGTGCCTGGGGTGACCTGTGAGGAATTTGGGGTCCTGAGAGGCCACGCCTGTTAGGAGGGTGATAGCACTGCAGGTGACAGCAGCCCTGGGATAGCCCCCACCCCAGACAAGCGAGTCCCTAAGAGACACAGTTAAACCCCTCCGGATTTTGAAACCTCCTTCCAGAGGCGCTGATCCTGCTCTCCTGTCACCCTCTCCATGCCATCCCTGCTGTGCCCGCTCGAGGACAGGGACAGGGATGCTCCCGCTTCGCCGGGGCACCTGAAGCGCCAGCAGCACGGCCGGGCATGCAGTCGCCAGAATCCCGAGTGGAAAAGCAGCTGGCATCACCCAGGAGGGGACACCCACCCCTGCGAGCCCCCAGGGACCACCCGCCCGCCGAGGGGCTGAGCCGGGGCGGCTGCGGCCTCGCACGGCCCCGGCGCTGCCGGAAGGGAGCGGAGTGTCGGGGCTGTGTCGCTGTCACTGTCGCTGTCACGCAGCACTGCGGGACCGCCCGCTCCCAACCGAGGCAGCTCCATCCCCGCCGGGAGCTCGGGTCGGAGCCACGCTGGCCCCGCTCTCCCAGAGCGGACACAAAGCCCGGCCCTGCTCCCCTCCCGCTGATCCCTCCGGCATCGCCCCGGCTGCCGCGACAGCAATTCTGCAGCAGGAGCCGCTCGCATGCCCGCAGCATCCTCTTCTCTCGGCATCTCCCTCCAGCGCCTCCCCAGAGCTGCGTTTGCGGACACACGGCTCCACCCTCCCGCCCGGCTGAACCCCGGGCACGGCCCCGGCTCCCCTAGCCCAGCCTTGCTCTGCCCCACGTTCACACCCACGGTGTGGCCACAGTCCTCCGAATCTGACGAGATTTACTTTTCGGGAAGCAAGAAGTCAGAGTCAAACCTCACACATTTCCTGCCGGAGTAAAGTCGAGGGCAGCAGGGAGCTGGGAGCTGTGCCTGCACAGAGGTCAGACCTTTCCAAACCCAGACCGTCACCTTCAGAAGAAAATACAGAGGCAGTAAAGCCATCCCAGTGGCCACCATCACCTCCAGCATCCTCCTCCCACCACCAGTCTGGACCAGCTCTCCCCTGCCAGCCTGCTCTGGTTACTGGTGACATCAGCACCTGTCCTGGGCCCAGGACTCCTCTCATACTTACAGAAGTTTTGGGTACCATCAAGTGCACTCAGCAGCTGCCTCAGAGTGATCAGCCCCAATTCCAAGCCAGGAAGGATGGACAGGGGCAAAAGGAAACCATGAAGGTCCCAGCTGCCCCAGGGACTGGTTAAACTGGGTGCTCACAAGCAGCTTCTGATCATGGTTTAGTGGCCGTGGTGGAATTAAGTCTAAAGTTGGACTTGATGATCTTGGAAGTCTTTTCCAACCTTAATGATTCTATGAGTCTTTGATTCTATGATTCGGGGATAAATCCTACAAATTCTCACACTTTTGGGAGAACACACTCAAACAAACGTCCAGCTCACAAATGACCACACAGGAGCTGACCAATGTCACTCTCCTGGTGTGCACTCCCCACTTGCACCGAGGGAAAATGGAGAAAGCTCCAGGTGCAGGCAGCAGCACGGGAAGATCCTTCTGCTTCCTTCCCCACACCAGGGCTTTGGCAATTTGACGCACCCCAGGGCAGCCCATGAGGAGTCAAGAGTCCTTGGAAGGAGAAAGTCCAGGCATGGAGTGATGGAGGATCTGACACACCTTGGTCTGACAGACCAGGGTGGCTCTTCCTGATGGGTCACTACCTTTGTCCCCAGCCTGGGGCGGTGACAGCCCCTCTCTAGCATCTCCAGTGGTTGGATTTCCTGTGAGTTGCAGTGGAGAAGGGAGGAAATCAAGCAGCCAGTGTCTGCCAGCTGGTGGGGCTGGTGACTGGTTTCCTCACCTTTCCAGCCTCGAAAATAAACATTATTTTCTTTGCAAGACTGGGGAAACTATCAATGCTTGTGTCCATGGCCTGACCACACTGCAGCAGGGTGTAGGGCTCCTAGGGATCAGCCAGCCCTGCGAGTGTGTTCCTCGAGCTCCTGCTCCTCCACTGCTGCATTCCAGCCCCCTAACGAACTTCCCAGCAGCATATGGGGCAGTCACGTGGAGATGGAGACAGGAAAATCCAAATACCTTCAATCCAAGGTCTCCTAAAGAAACACATCTCTGTAGAGCATCACTCCTATTTTACAGCTCAGCACCTCCCATCTGTGCTGAACTTCAGTTTGCACATCCATCACACCCAGCTCTGCTCCCGAATCCCTGTCGGTGCCACAAAGCCAGTTTGCCACTTTCCCCTGGGATCATAGCACATGACATCAGCCCTTGGCTTCATTCATAGCTCAAGTGATGAGCTCTCCCTACTCTATCACAAGCCAGCGGGGTCCAGAGGCTGAAGGCTGCTGGAGACAAGAACCTGCTGCCTGCACATCAGTCTGCCCAGTGCCCTTTGTGAACTGGAAACACCAGCAAGCCCTCTGCATTCACCCACTCAACAGAGACTTGGTTTTCAAATCAAAGCAGCTGGCCACCTTTTCTGTATCCCATGTCTCAAAGCCAGATGTGGAAAGGTAAATTGTGTATTTACAAAGGATGGAACAGACTCCCAAGACACACACAGAGTTAACAGAGGGTTTTGAGAGTATTTTGCTTGATGCTACATGAAGTCCCCAAAACTCATCCTTTCCTAAACGAGATGGGCCCTCAGAGGCACCTCAGAGAGGGTGCCACGGTTTCCCTCCTGGACCCCACACTCCTGATTATGAACACACCTCACAGCACAGAGAGTAAAGGTAATAAATGTTCATTTACCCCCAAATCAACGCAGCTGCTGCGTTACCTAAAGGCCAGAGCTGGAGGGCAGAGTGTGACCCTTGGGAGCACAGCAGATGTCCTGCACCGAGCCATGAGCAGTATCTCAGGAAGGAATGGAGGCTGTGCAGTAGCCAATTCTCACTGGAGAATTCAAGCACTGGTATTTTTAGGCAGCGGGAGGACGTGTGGGAGAGCTCTCCCCGTGCAGGCTGATGCCATTTGCTGCAGGGCACTCGCAATGAGATTTATTGACAACGTGTGATTTGAAAGTGACACTGGCGCTCCCGGAGAGCCAGGCACCGATCGGCAGTGCTGGGGCTCGTGGCAGCCTCAGATTAGGAGACGAAATTTCTCCATAAACCTGAAAACACGAAGGACACATGTAACAAAAGCCATTTCTGCTTGCAGCAATGCTCTGGCTGCCAACTCCAAAAATGGCCACTGTGAAAGTCTGCTAACTAAACTAACTAGAAGCAGATGATCAAAAGCAGGAAAAAATGCTCTTTTTTTAATATGGCAGCCCAAAGTGTTGGCTGTAATCGAGTGATTATCATCCAGGTTTTGATGCTGGGGAGAAGGAGAGAATCTTCTCTCCAAGATTCAAGATTCTCTCACACAAGCTGCTGTTCTCTGGGTGTCAGACAGGTAACAGCAGCAAAGCAAACCCTTTCTGGATCTGGGATCAAAGGAAAGACAGCTCAGGTCAGGAGGGATGAGCCTTCTGGCTCTAACTAAAACCTGATGGGTTAAAATGAGTAAAGCCATGTTACTGAGCACACGGTGCATGAAGAGCCCAAGCACCTGGAAGGGTTCTGGGAGGAGGCGCTCCAAGGGATGCTGGCAGTGACCTGAGACTCCATCCCACGTCCCAGTAAAGGCACATCTGCTTCCAGGCGCTGCAATGCTGGGGAGGAGCACGGACAGCAGCTCTCCACAGGCACATGGCAATCTCCAGAACTTCCACCCATCCACTCTCTAGCACAGCCAGGTTTTCCAAGCAGCAAAGCTTGAAAATTTGGGTTGGTCAACACCCCCATGGATCCTTCAGAGGCTTCAGTTTGCTGCTCCTCTGCCCACACATGGCCTCCTCCTGCCTTAGCCCAGATTGCTGGCAGATACAGCCCTGGCTGCAAGAGATGTGAGGATTGAGTCCCCTTTGCCCACCCAGTGGTGCAGCCAGGCTGGACATTGCCTCCTCTGATTCTCCAGTCCCACGGCAACCAGGAAGGACGGGATCTCTGCTGCTGCTGGCATCTCTGCACAAGGACACAGCCAACAGTGATTCCATCCTCAACCAGGTGGGAAACACGTCACCAGCACAGTGGGATGGCAAAGGCACCGGCAGTGCTATATCCCAGTGATTCCCGCCCGGGCAGATCCCAATCCATGGCCAGAAACCAGCTGTGGCCACACTGGAATGCTCGAGGGAAACATTCCCTTGTGCAGATACAGGAGAAAAGCGGGATTTGGCTGTGCCACCCTCATACTTCACTCCCACCACCCCTTCCCAAGAGTAGGAGCTCAACTTCACAGCATGCCAGGGAAAGCAAACACAGGGAGGAAAAATCCAGGAGCACCAGAGCCACTACATCCTGCAGAGAAACTGTCCCAGACACCACGGCCCTTCCCGAGCCTCGAAACGACGCCATGCCCAAACGAGCCCTGAAACAGCTCCCTGCGCTCCCCACCTCCTCCTCATCCCTGTCCTCACTCCCAGCCCCTGGCGGGAGCTGCCCCAAATCCAGGTGTCACCCAGGGAGACCCCAATCGAGCTGGGTACCCCTCGGGATGGAGCAGGAATTGCAAGGCACAGAGCCTTCCACCATCCCAGGACACAGGGCTCAGGTCTATCCCCAGGGACAGAGGATGGGAGGGCACAGAGCCCATGTCCCCTGGCTCTGGCCTCTTTTGAGGACCCTGAGTGGGTTCACAGGACACGGAGCCTCCAAGGTGGTTCCTGAGAGCTCCATCCGCAAACGGGAGCATCATCTCCGAATGTCTCCCAGGGAAATCACACCCACACACGGCACTTGGTGTTATGTGGGGCAGTGTGGGACCAGAATAACTCCTCTCCTGGCTGATCAGCATGTGAATAAATCAACTGCAGCCAAAAATAACCTCTGGACATTTTTTGACTCCTTCCAAACAGTTTGGGGGAGATGCTTGAAAGAAGCCCAGATCTACTCAGTTACAGCTGCCAGACACTGAATTACAGGGCAGATTAAGTGGATTATGGATTTTGTACAAGCCCATCTTTCCCCTCTGTGCCTACAGCCCCTGGCACTGGGAATGTCTGCATGGGGAGCAGTTCTAGGCAGCACCATCAAGCCTATTTAACTCATGATGAAGGGCCTGAGATCAGGTTCATGATACCTGTGTTAATGCCACAGCGAGGTTATGAACACCTTCCCCACTCTGGAACCAGAAAGGCCAGGCTTTGGCAGGAGAAGATCCATGTGAGGATGCTCTGCACTAATGAGCCTACGGAAAGGTGGGAGTTGGGCTGGGGCCAGACATCCCCTTCTCCCAGGCTCCAGCCATCCCGTGCTCAGCCCAGCTCCTTCCTCTGGGCTATGGACCCCCCGGGCACCCCACGGCTGCAGAGTGTTTGTCCTGTTCCAGCACATCACATCATGATGTGGCCAGGAGAGAATCTGGAATTGCGGAGAAAATTCATTTCCGCCAGGAGAGGGTGGAAATGAGAAGTTTAAATGCAAGCACCGGGCGCATGGGCAGCAGTTCCGGGAGGGGTCCCCTTCCCTGCCGTGCCATCCTGCCCTGGCGAGGGATGCTGCCCTCTCTGGAAGGCGGGACGTGGAGTCCAGGCAGGAAGAGGCTCCTTCCTTCCCTCCCTCCCTCCCTCCCTCCCTGCCGCACATCCCCGCGCCCGCTATTTCCAGCACCGGCCACGCTGACAACTCCTCACCTCTCCAGGGCAGAGCTGGGCCCGGGCCCCGCGGTCCCCGGCACGGCTCTGCCTCCGAGACCACCGGCACGAGGGGCTCGGCACGGCTGGAGCTGCAGGGAAGAGGCACCATGCAGCAAAAAATCCCCGGGAACTGCCCTCTCCTGGAAACCGCTCGCCACGGACAGGAGGATGGGGAAACGAGCTCTCATCTGCCACTTGTTTTCTTCTTTTTTTAATTTTTGGATGCAATTAAAGGCAGCCACCCAGCCGGCACCTCCTCGCGCTTGCTAAGAGAAGCGCGGCAGGAACTGAAAACCAGGAGCAGAAAAAAATCTGCATTTCAGATAAATTCCAGCCTTGTCAGTCCTGCAGGATTACAGAGCTGAGATAGTGACCCACGAGCTGCTTAAAACACCAGGGTGAAGATTCTGCAAAGGAAGGGCAACGTGGAGGACACAGGGTCACTCCCCTCCTGGCCAGTGGCTTTTGGAGAAGGTTTGACCCCCAGCTCCCAGCTGCTCCTGTGGGATGGGAATCACTGCCCTGCCAGTGCTGCCCAGGGTTGAGGGGCAGCAGGGCTGCTCCAGGCACAGCTTTGCACAAAAATGAGAGAGATGAGCACCCTCTTCATTCATAAAACCACAGAATCACGGCATGGTTTGGGCTGGAAGGGACGTTAAAGCCCGGCTCATCCCAGCCCCTGCCGTGGGCAGGGACATCTTCTACTATCCCAGGTTGCTCTAAGCCCCATCCAGCCTGGCCTTGGACACTTCCAGGGATCCAGAGGCAGCCACAGCTGCTCTGGGCAGCCTGTGCCAGCGCCTCACCTCCCTCACAGGTAAGAATTCCTTCCCAGTATCTAATCTAAATCTCTCCTCTTTCAGTGTGAACCCTCTTGTCCTGTCACTCCAGTTCCTTAGGCAGAGTCCCTCTCCAGCTTCCTTGCAGCCCCTTCACACCCTGGAAGGTGCTGTGGGGTCTCCACACAACCTCCTCTTCTCTGGGCTGAACTGCCCCAGCTTTCTCAGCCTGACTCCTCAGGACATCCTCACCCTACAAATGAGCTCAAGGCTTTTACCCTGTCCCCACAAAGGGTTTTAACCTGCTTGACCACAGCAGAAACAGAAATAAAATCCAATTATATCAGCACAACTTTTTTTAGCAAAGAGCCTTGAATCATCTTCCACAACTTCTGCTCCAGATGGGCCCAAGCACAGAGCTGTCCCCCAACACTGCAGTTGTTTCATGTGATATTTTCCCTCCTCTCTCTCAAATGCCAGCCCGTGTGAGCACACCCACACGGGCACCCACCTCCAAGCTTTCGTCTGCTCACAGAGGAGGCCTTTAAGCACTGAAAACTCCCAGCCACATCCCTCAGGAGCCTGGCCAAGGCTTGGACCCACCTGCAGAGCCCACGGCAGAACCCTCAGCCTGGTCTGTCACCCCACACCTGGTACTGGGCACCAGAAATCATCCATGAGAAGGGGGTTGTCATTCACACCTCTCTGGGAGGGAAGCTGGGCAATGGATCCAACAGCCTTCTCCTCCAGTAAATATTCCAGAGACCTCACAGCTCACTTTTGGGAGCCATCAGGGAAACCTCTGGCTCACCAAAGCATTCTTTAGGAGGAGATAATTTGTAAATTAAGGTTTCAAGGTTAGAAAAAGAATACAGTATCTTTCTGCTTTGCTAGAAATCCTGAAATGGCACTCCCCAGGCAGAGGATGGACACTCATGTCAACATCTCTCCATGTGCACAGAGTGGAGCCCTCCAGAGGCATTTGCAATTGGGCCCTGATTTGGGTTCAGCTCCCTCTGAGGCTTCAAGGATGCTTCTCCCAGCTCCAGTGTGAACTTCCAACTCCAGCACAGTGTCAGGCTCTTTCCCAGCACTGACTCAGGGCCTCCACAGCCTGACCCAGCACAGCACAAACCACCAACTCACATTCACTCAGCCTCCTCCTCATCCCTGTCCTCACTCCCAGCCCCTGGCAGGAGCTGCCCCTAAGGACAAGGCTTGCAAAAAGGACCCTCCAAAGATGCAGATGAGAAGGGTTTCAGTGGGGTTTTACCCCTGGTGTCTTCTGAGACAGCTGAGACAGGCAGGAGCCCAAATCTCCAGCAGGTCCAGTCCCTCAGCACGTGCACTGGAGCTGCTGTTGAGCACAGCTGGACCAAGCCACCGGTGCGGAGCAAGACCTGCTCACCACGAAGCCACAAAGCTGCGTGGGAATGAGATGTTTAATCCCACATCTGCCAAGCCACAGCTGAGCTGGCCACTCCAGAAAGCCAGATCTGCCCATCAGTCCCACCACTGCTGTCTCAGGAACCTGCCAGTTCAGAGGCTCCCCCACTCTCCTGCTGGTGACACTGGTCCCAGACAAGCTCTGGTCTGACTCCTGGGAAAGAGCTGCAGGAGGACCAAGCACTGAAGGTGGGAAGGCACCTGTGCACCTGAGCACCATGGGGTGCCAGGGAGGTGGCAGCAAGGACCTATGCTGATGGCTCCCTGACAAATCTCCAGGGAAGTCCCTGAGAGATCAGTCCTGTTCCCCGACCAGCACACACAGGGAGCACACACACCATGATGTCCCCAAGGGCACAGGTACCTGAGACTCCCAGACCACCGGAGACACAAAGACACCAACTTTCCATCTCCTGCTGCCTGGGCAGCACCACAGCCAAGAAACTCCCAAACCACACAGGCACATTCATCCACATCCCAAACTCTAGTTCACACTTGCCTCTGGACCAGCTCCTGCTCACACAGTGGCTTGGTGGTATCCAACCCACCAGGAGAACCTCATTCCAGCATCCAGCAGATGGTGGCAAACAAGCTAAAATGAAATTTTTGCCAACCCTGACTTAGCCAAAACCAGAGCGTCCCCAGAAGGGTTTGCACAGCTTTAACAAAACCCAGCTCCCTAAGCCAATTGCTGCTCTAATGATGCAATTTAGGGGATAAACAAGTCCTTCAAGGCTGGTTATTCAGGAGCAAATCGTGCTGTCTGGAGGCAGCTTGCCGTGGCTGTGATGACACCAGCTAACAGAGGCTGGGAACCAGTGTGGGCACAGCTGGAGCTGGCCAGGCTGGCCGGATGCTCTGCTGGTTCAGCCCTAAGCACACGGGCCAATGCTCAGGCTGGACCAGCTCCATGAGCATCTTCCCCGTTTCAGGCTGGCCCAGCTTGGCAGGCATTTACCTGGTGCTGAGCTCCAGGAGCATCTGTGTGGCAGCATCCCCACGAGCTGGTCCAGCCCAGCGCTCGGAGCCAGGCAGATGCTCAGTGGGGCTGACACAGAGCTCGGCACTGGCTGGATGCTCCAGGGCTGGAGGCAGCACTGAGGAAGGCGGGAGGAGACAACACTGGGAAATCAGAGGAGCAGGAGAAGGCCACGGTAGGACCAGGCTCACCAGCATTCCTGCCCTCTCCTCAGCGTGAGGTGGAAGCTGGGGGAGGGGATGCAAAGGGACAGCCTGGGAGCATATGGGGGGCTGCCAGGGGCAGAGAGCAGCTGAAAATCAAGGCCCCCTCTCCCCGCTCCTGGGTTAAGGAATCACTGCCCCCTCCCTGCCCCCCATACCATGCAGCCTCGGGGTATGTGACCACCCTTCACCCCGCCGTGTGCACACCCAGCGGGGATGGGGCAGCACATCTCCCCGGCTCTGCCCCCGGTCTGGGGCCACTGGACCGGAGGGAGCAACCCTGGCTCAAACGCTCGGTCTGGGGTAAAGCCGGGGCACGGCAAGTCCCCCCCTCCAAGTCAGCTCGGGGTGAGGATGATACCCCCCAGCTCAGACTCAACCCAAGCGAAATGGGGGAGCTTAGCACACCCTGACTCAGACACCCCTTCCAAGGGGTAATGGCGTGGGAGATGAAGCCCCCCCGGAGTGAGTCAGCCCCTTCCGGGGGGGCAGAGCATCCCCCAGGGCACGGCAGGGCTGAGCATCCCCAGTGCGGCCCCGCCCGGGGGGCAATGGGGAGCATCCCCGGCGGGGGGGAGGGGGCAGAGCATCCCCGGGGAAGGCAAAAATGGCAGAGTCCCCCGAGTCCAGCCTCACTGGGGGGACTGAGCATCCCCACGGGGGGGTCGAGCATCCTCTCGGGGGGCAGCAGAGCATCCCCGGGGTAGGCAATACGGGTAGAGCCCTCTGGGTCCGACCCCACCGCGGGGGCTGAGCACTCCCCGGGCAGCCCCACGGGGGTCACGGGGGCAGAGCTCCCCCGGGCGGCCCCGCGCGAGGCCGAGCATCCCCCGTGGGCAGCGCGGCCCCGCCCGCACTCACCGCCC
>VZRR01002059.1:73645-122528 GCA_013398015.1 Oreocharis arfaki
GGCTTGAGGGAAGGCGGGCCTGAGGGGAGCCGGGCCGAGCTCGGCCCTGCTGGTGTCGGCCGGAGAGGAGGCCTGGGCTTGCATTAGGGCCTGAGGGAGGAGGTAGTTGAAGGGCCTGGCCTTGGCCTGGGTGAGGGGAAGGAGGATGGTCCAGTCTCACCTAGGAGTGAGCTGGGCCCTCTCGGGTACGTACAGGCAGAGAGCTGCGTCCAGCTCTCTGGGATCCCTCAGCATGGATCTGGATGGATGTGTGGGAATGAGACCTCTTTGCCTGTGGAGGAGGAGCCTGATACCAGAGGATCAGCCAGGCTCGAGTTGGACTGTGTGAGGGGGGGTGGGATTATCGTTGGCTGAGGTGGTGGGAGAAGAATTGCACTGGGGTGGGCAGGGGGTGGGTCCCCTGAGCCTGGTAGACCGATGGTCTGGAGTAGAGACTTGCTGGGGATTCTTGGCCTCCACCTCTCTGCTGAGGCTCATTTTTCTGCTTATGCATCTCCTCCTCGAGCCTCTGCTCCTCTAGGGACTGTTCCTTTTAGGCATCGTGACTCTTAGCCCTTCTGTCCCCTCCCCATAATCCCTAATCCCTCTGACCCCTGTTTCCCCCTCTCTGCAGTGACGGTGGCAGATTATGCCAACTCAGACCCAGCTGTTGTGAAGTCTGGACGGGTGAAGAAAGCTGTGGCCAACGCAGTGCAGCAGGAAGGTGAGTCTGCCCTGGGGCCCCTGCCTTCCCCACACTGCCTCCACATTTTACTGGCCTCTGCGTGACATGGGAGACTCCTCTTCCTTAAATTGAGAAAATGTGTGTCCTTTAGTGCTGAAAATGAGCCCATGCTGCTCTGTAGAATCAGTTGTTAAGGACTTGGACGGGAGGTTTTGCAGAAAGCTCGCTGCAAGTCCATTAAGAATTGCTGAGTCTTTGTTAGTGTCTGAAATGGAAAGGCTTGCGTGTCGTCTCCTGCTTGAAGCAGAAAATGACGTGATAAAAGTCTTTATTACTTTATTACCACATATAAAACTGTAGATACGTTTATTATCAGGTAAAGTTCTCTGCAGTGGGAATAAGGTTGTGATAGTTCTGTCAAATGTGTTCCAAGGAGGTCTTGGGAGGGTGTTGGTGTTTCTTTGGTGAATTCTGTAAACAAGGAGTTTTCCTGGAAGGGGAGTGCAGTATTTTATCTACTTCTCCTCTGGGAGCTTTCTGAACACACACACCCCACTTACTTGAGAAATGGTGATGTTTAGGCCTTTTAAATGTAGCTGGTCACACATGTTGGAGGGGGATGTTGTGCTGACAGCAATGACTGAACTTTTCATAAAGGGAAACTCTTGGTTTGCTGCTGAAATCTTGCATTTTTGGACACAGTATGCTCTTGGCATGAGTGTCTGTGGGGCAGTGGTGCACGTGAACATCCTCTTCACCTGCTACTTCGCAAGCTTTTAAGATCAGGGCACCTCCCTCTTTTGTGCCCTCCTTTGTTTGGGGCTTCCCTCCTCCCATTCCCGCTCCTTCTCACCCATGTATGTTCTGTCTCCTTGAGGCAAAGTCCTGCACTTCAGCTTCACGCTGGCCAACTGCTGGTGTTCCGTGCTCCCTGCCCCCAGCATCACCTGCTTTATCTTGTTTATCCCCTTTCCTGCTGTGTTTCTGGCTCACTCCCACCTCATCCTGGTGACTCCAGGTCACAGCAGTTCCCTGCCCGCCCCTTTCCCAGGTCTTTGCAGTGCAGTCTCAGGGGGTTTCCCCTCCGGATTCGGGGATCTTCGGGATCTCTCCTCTCCAGCCCCAGGGCTGTGCTCCAGCCTTATCTGCTGCAGCCATGACCGTGCTGCAGGCTTATCTGGCCCAGCCTTATCTGTGCAGCGTGCGGTGCCACGGGGACAGGAGCCTCTGCCCCAGCTCCGGTCTTTGGCCTGGCTGCCCTCCTGGAGCTTGGCTCAGAGTAAACCCCGTGCTGGGTGTGACTGCTGTGGGCGGGGAGCATCCCGTGGGAGCTTCGCCGGCAGGGGAGCCAGGGCCAGGAGGAATTTTTCTGGGCTTTTTTTTCTCCCCATTCTAATGCCCGGAATGGGAGGATTACAACAGTGAGGTGAAGAGAGGGTGCCTCTGCAAGATTGCAGTGCAGCCATTCACTGTTCAATGGACTTGTGCTGTTGCCTCAGAGGTCGATTTTTCCTTTGCAGACTGGGGTGGGCTCTTCTTCTAAACCCCCCTCTGAGTCCCTGTCAGTTTTGTCCTCTCTTGCTTGGCTGTATTTGATGTCATAACTCACTGTCATTTGTGTTGCCACCTATTTCACTCTCTTTTTGCCTATAAAAGGTCACGTAGAGAGGGCAATACAATTTAGGCGGTGGGGGAAACAACTGCCATGAATGCATCCAGGTGCCAGGAAAGTGAGAGGAATGCAGAACTTGCCTTTACAAACAAGCTGTGGGCCTGCTGGTAGACAAAAGCCAGCACTATTAAATGAGAAAGACAGTGGGAAGGATTCCATTGATTGATGAATTAAACAGATATGTATCTTCAAACGTACCAAAGGTCTGCTGACAAGGTGGGGGGATTATACATTAGAAGGGAATTTTTAGATATTAGGCATTCTGGGAAGTCTGTACCTCTCGAGTACCTCAGCCAATGGGGAAAGAGAGAGGCAAATGCGCTTGGGAAACTAGGGAAAATAGGATAAAAAGGAAGCTGCAACTTCCAAAAATTTGAGAGACTCCAGGGGAATGCCCCAGGACCTCTCCCTTTATTCGAATAAAGTAACAGGACTCCTCTGTCTCCTTTTTGGACATAAACCTCTGGTGTTTGTGGATAAATTTTCCTGACAAAAGCATCCAGTTCACAGAACAAATTGTGCAAAGCGAGATAGAACTGGTTTAGCAAAGCACTGAGCGGTGTCTAGTCAGTGGGTACAGTCCAGCTCTGTCTTTCTGTCTGCTGTCTTTTCATTTTAAAACATTGTTCGGTGGTTAGAAATGAGAATATTTTTCACCTTAGTTTATTTATGTTCAGTTTCTTATTTTGTTGTTGTTTGTTTTTCTGCTACTTTGTCCCTATAATTCAAACAGCACATATTGCTCTTCAGTAGCTCTGGTGACTGCAGTGACTGGATCTGGGGTGTATAAAACGTTCCCGGGCTTCAGTTTGTGCTGGGTGGAAAAGCTTGAACACTGTAAGCCTCCTCTGACCTCATGGTCATGTTCTATTCTTCACTCCGCCTGTTGGGTTGAAATTTAGCTCTTGAATGAATTTCACAGCCTGTTTACAAAGCCTTTGTGCTGCTGTGGCAGTGCTGGTTTCTGTGGCAGTGTCTCACACAGCTCTAACGTAGGACCACACCTTTCTTTTTCCAAGACTGTCATTACTGACTCACATGTGGATTTTTCTGCCCTAATGAGCCCTCAGTTTACAGATCAAGTTTTAAAAATAATATTTCCGAACAGGGATATGTCTAAACATGTCCCCAGACGCAGAAAAAACCAACCCCAAACTCCAGCTGACTCCACTTGCTGTTTTCCTTGCTAGGCCAGAGTCTTTCCTTTCACTAAATTCCAGGGTAAGTGGAGCTCCTATGTGCTTGACACTGAGTTCCATCCTCCGTGGATTGTGTCATTGGCCACAGGATGTTTGTTCTGCTTCGAAGGGAGTGAGTCTTCTCTGTGCTTGTAAAACAATTCCAGAGCAGGTGCTGGCTCCAGGCTGAACGTGGCCATGCAAGGCAGCTCTGCTGTTCAGGGAAACCCATTACCCCTTAGAAAGAGCCTGTTTTTTTATCTGGAGTTGTAAATAGCTTCAGCTAAACCAGTGGGATCTGCATACTGTGCTGGTAATCATCCTCATTGTTCATTCTTTAAAACTAGCAGCTGGATAATTGTGTTTACAATTCACTCACCCTTGCTAATCTTTCCCTGACAAGGTAATCCTTGAGCTCAGGATTTACTTGCTTGTGTCACTCACCAGAAAGCTTTAAGGCAGTGGTTTCACTGAAGCATCTCCTGAACCTGGATAGCCTTTTCCTCTCTGCTGTTGTACTTACTGTTGTTTGCCATTCCAGTAAAATCCCTGTGTGGTTTGGAAGCTTCCTGTGTCCCTACTGAGGAAGTTCTCTCCGTGTCGGGAGAGTCCTGTGACAGCAGCGATGAGATGGACACTAAGGAGAGCATCAACGGGAGGGCTGTCTCGAGAAAAAAGAAGAGCAAAAGGCACAAAGGTGTGGTCACCTGCCCTCCTGGGGCTCTGCGGGATCCTGCTGCATGTCCTGCTTGGGGGATGCTCGTGCTGGGGATTTACAGGATGGTCACGGGGCCCTTGGGGCATTCTGGAATTTGTGTGTGCACAAAGAAATGCCAAGGGTTTAGTCACTTGTAAATCTGCTGGCACTTGGTCACTGGAGAGGTATTTGCACAAAGGCAGAGCCTGGGGCATGAAATCAAAGCCTGAGAACTCCTTGCTTTTAGCAAATACCCCTCAACCTTGGAAAACAAACACTGCTATTCCAGAGTTGTGAAACTTTGCCACTGGCTATGTCGCTTCACTGAACATGGGGTGGTGGCAGCAGGTTTGCTTTGGGGTTCAAGTGCTGCTGTCCATGATGCAGCTGTTGGCAAAACACAAGCTCTGTTTTCAGGGTGTTTCCAAGGCTGTGGTTTGTTACAAATGGGTTTAAAGGTTTCTTTTCCCAGCAAGGAAGTGCATTTGATCCTAGTGGCATCATAATATATTAATTCAAGGGAGATGTATCCTTCAGCATTTACACTTTGTGCAACTCCATAGAAATCCATTGGCAACACAGCGTAAGCAGCAAACAGCTCTGCTGCACTGGGGAACCCTGCAGAAGTTTCTAGTAATAGGTTGCTTTCAGGTTGAGAAGCAAATTTTAAGCAGTTTTCTTGAGCTTAATACCAATTTATGTAGCACGTTCACCACAGACTGAAGGTGGGCAGCATTTCCTCTGGGAAGGGAGTTAAGAGTTTAACCTCTTTTATTGAGGCATCCTTCAGAATCCTGGCAAAATAATATCTGAGTGTCTGGAGCTATAAGTCTGGGAAGACAATATTCTTTCCTACCACAGCCTTCTCTTGTTTCTGCTACATGTTTAGGGAGGAAAAATTGGTGATAGACCAGTGATGCCTCTGGCTGCCCTCTGAGTTCAGCAGAGTGGAGTGTGATGGCTTCTTGAGCCAGCAGTGCTTCTCTGGCCCAGCAGTGGGTGTAGCAGCCTGTTGTGGGTGTGCCTACCATGAACCTGAAGTGCTGTGGGGAAGTGATTCCATCCAGTGCTTTCTTTGGCAATTATCACATGAGGATAAAGAACTGCCCTTTGTATTAACCTGCTGTCTCAGGTTAATACAGCACCTTTAAGTTCCCAAACACCTCTTCTAGGCTACAGACCTCACAGCAGCTTTTCCTGTTAGCAGTATGCACAAGTTGTGTTTTCCCTCTCTGTTCTTAAGCTTCCTAATGCTCAGTATTGTTCACCTACTTATATTCTTTAAAAGTACTTTTAACTCCTAAAGTTTGAGCAGTGTCTCTGGAAGAACATGTGGTGTAAACTACAAAACACTGCAGGAATGAAAGGAGTGTGAGCCCTCAGTTCTGGCTGAGCAGTTCTGACACCTCTGATAGGAAGAACAAGCCATTATCTCCATCTGAATTGCATTAGAAGTTCCCACCCAAGAAGCTTTAATGAAATTAAGAGATTTAAGAAAAGCAGCTTATTACCACGTGCAGAATAGAATTTCCCTCCCTGACAGAGCTCCTCCAAAAATATTTTGACCACTGGAACAAAGAATTGACAAGCCTGGCATTATCAGTTCTCAGAGTCTTCAATTGTGAAGCAATTTTGGTGACCTGTTAAATGTGCACTTTTGATTAAAAATGCAGGAGCTTGGCCCTCCTTTACATAAAGTTGCCTCTTTATTTGCCATCCAATTTTTATTTCTCAACTTCAGTGTGGTATTTTAGCTGTGAAAGGGTCAGGCATCGAAACACAGTCCAGAAAGGCTTTGTGGTTTCCATCCTTGCACACAGAACTCACTTGGACGAGATGCTGAACAAAATGACCTAATTCTGTGTGCTTTGAACTGGGCTGCTGGATTAGAAACCTCCAGAGAAGCCTTTCAGCCTGAATTCCTTTATGAATCTGCCACTTTGCCCACTTGTGCAGCAGGGATGACAGTGGCAGGTGTCCGGCACAGGGGAGGTGTCGTGGCTGTGTGGACACTGATGGGAACGGGGAGCAGGGCTACTGAGGTTGTGCAGGCTGGGGCTTGGGCTGACTCTGTGTGTGTAATTCAGCTGCCCACCTGTGCTTGCAGTGTGCAGCACGTGTCTCTAGGTGGGAATTGGTGCAGATGTGATGTCCTGCACTAACACACCCTCATTGCCTTTAGAAGACGCCGAAGGGGGAGGAGGAGAGGAATATCCCATCGACATCTGGCTGCTCCTGGCTTCCTACATCCGCCCTGAGGACATCGTCCGGTTCTCTCTGATCTGCAAGAAAGCCTGGACTGTCACTTGCACTGCTGCCTTTTGGACCAGGCTCTACAGAAGGTGAGACTCTAGAGGGTTTTTAAACTGGTTGTGGGAGGTTTCGGTAGTGAGCAGTTCTCTGCAGAGCTGGAAAAAAAGAGAATAATTCCCTACAGGCCTGGGCCCTGTGTTTGCACTTTGACATGGTGATGTGGGCCTCACTTGGCAAGGGGTTGTGGAATATTCTTCTCCCACAAAGATAGGCTGAGAGAGATGGGGTTGTTCAGCCTGGAGAGGAGAAGGCTTGGGGAAGACCTCCCTGTGGCCTTCCAGTACCTTAAGGGGGGCTTATAAAAGGGAGGTAGAGGGACTTTTTATATGGGTGGGTGGTGACAGGACAAGGGGCAGTGATTTTAAACTGAGGACAGGGTTAGATTGGATGTTAGGAAGGAATTCTTGGCAGTGACGGCAGTGAGGTCCTAGCACAGATTGCCAAGAGCAGCTGTGGCTGCCCCTGGATCCCTGGAAGTGTCCAAGGCCAGGCTGGACGGGGTCTGGAGCAACCTGGGACAGTGGAAGGTGTCCCTGCCATGGCAGGGAGTAGAGTGAGCTGAGCTTTAAGGTCCCTTCCAGCCCAAACCATTCTAGGATTCTAATGTCACATCTGCTTTGGGTCTGGAAATGGATCTTTGTCGTATATTCCTGTATGTTCCCTATAAAATCTCAGAGCGTTGTGTCCTTTTCTGCTTGCCACGGCCCAACACTTGTGTATTTCAACCTCTGCAAGTGCGTGTGGCACAGTCAGTGCTGAAAGGCAAACATCACTGATGGACAACTCGCCCTGCCTCAAGCTCTGATCACGGCCACCTCCCTGTAATTGGGGCATTTTGGAGCTGTACAGTGGCAGGAGTAAGTGAAAGCAAGGAAGGCAAAGGGGCGGTCAGCACTTGATACAATCCTTCTGTCCCAGTGCATGCCACTGGGATGTTCCTTCAGGACAGAACATTTTCTTTACACGGCTCTACCTGTTGCCCAGGAGGCACAAGCAGCAGGGGCACAGAGTACAGAGTAGAGAACAGCTGTGGTCATCCTCACCCCTGGTTTTAAGTGTGGCATTCCCTAGCAAAGGCTCCTTTGGGATGTGACCAAGGAATGGCCCTTGAGTGCAGGCGTTCAGGCTGCTCAGGCAGTGCTGAGAGCTGCAGTCAGCTCAGCTGGGAGTCCCTGGGAACATGCAGCAACCTACAGCCCTTTGTTCAGCCTGCAGCCACATCCCTGGCTGGTCTCTGGACAAAGTAGGAATTATTGGGAATTGTAGCAGGATGTGTGGGCTGGAAGCCTGCCTGGTACATGTCAGGCCTTCAAGGCTGCCATGTAATGTCCTGTCAGCAGCACAACCCCCTCACAGCCCTCAGGGTTGACCAGAGTCCTGTGGTCAGTCAGATGTGGAGTTTTCCCCTGACGTGGATCAGTCCCTGGGGGTCCCTGCCCTGTCTGGCTGTGCCCTGGAGCTGACACCATTCCTGTCGGGTGTGCAGGCACTACAGCCTGGACGCGTACCTGCCCCTGCGCCTGCGCCCGGAGTCCATGGAGAAGCTGCACTGCCTGCGCGCCTGCGTCATCCGCTCCCTGTTCCACATGTACGAGCCCTTCGCCGCCCGCCTCTCCAGGAACCCCGCCATCCCAGACAGTACTCCCAGCACTTTAAAAAATTCCAGAGTAAGTGGCATCACTAAGGAACTGAGATTTGTCTGAGGTGTTGCTGTTTCTGTTTGGTTTGTTTTTTCTTTCTAGAAGGAGAACAGATGATGTGGAGATGGTCACCAGTGAAGCTGGGGTGTAGGATGGTCACTAACTGGGTATTCTCGGCGGGATTTGTAGAAGTGTGCTGGTTACTTGTATCTGTAGAGTTACTCTTTGGAGTAACTTCTGCCTAAATCCTGCACAACACCCTTGTAACCGGCAAAAGGGCCCTGGTTTCACTGGGTGTCGGAACTGCCAGGGATGCTTGCAGCTCTCCCTCCTCTGAACGTGGCTCTGTATGATATGTTTTGCTTTATTCTGACACTGTCTGTCAAAGTACATCTTCTCTCTGTAACAGGCCTCTGGAGAGCTCAGGAGTGACACTGATGCCAGGAATTGTGTCACCCTGCTTTCCTGCAGGTCATCCATGGGCTGGTGTCTGGGTGAGGCGGGGTGGTGACGATGGGGTGAGCATGGCAAATGTGCAGAGCCAGTGTCTGCTTTGGGACTGGGCTGCACTTGTGTTGGGCTGTGAAGGGTTTGTCTGTGGTGTGGGCAGGTGATTCCCTGTGCTATCCCAGCTTGGACCACTTGCATATCATTCCTCTTTAATTGCTGTTGACCATTAACTCTGAAATGCCTTTGTGTCTCTTGTTTGGTTTTAACTTGCCAACTGGCCGATACTCTGAGCAGCTTAAGCAGCAGTGTGAATTCTCCACCTTCCAAATCCAAGGTCAAAAACCCGTCGAATGAGGTTTTTGGAGCCAAACTGAAATGTGTCATTGAGGAGTTGTTCTTTCTTTTCTATTCAAAATAGAGGAACCTCATCTATCCATATGTGACATCCCCCCTTTCTTCCTTCCTCTCCCTGTCACAGGCTGTCATAGGCTTGGGGAGTATCCAGCAGCACACAGGAGGTGGTGTTGCAGCACAGGGAAAAGCACATGGCTCTGTGTGCTGTCTTATCTCTGCATCCAGAGCTCCTCGTTCTCTTCCTGAGTCCCCAGGCTGGGGATCTTCATTCTTACCAACTGAAAAAGCAAGACATTTTGAGGAAATTCCAGCTTAACTGTAGTCCTGAGCCCAAGCTCCCACTGCTTGTGGCTGTAGGAGCCAGAACCCCAGGCCGTGCTGGCAGGGTCAGCATTTCGGGAGGATTCCTGGTGACATCATAACGGCTTTGGTGCCCACTGCTAGTGCTTTTCCTGTACTAACAGTTGGAGGAGGATCCTTTAAGTGCAGCCTTTCATTGTTCAGCTTTTAAAAAAGGAAATTAAATGGAGATGAGACTTTGTCAGAGCAGTAGAGGTTTGACCGAACCCCTTGCAGCATGAAAGAGCCACCCTGAGTCTGGTCTTGCTGTACTACTGCACTGCAGGACTCTGAGCTCCACTTATCTGACTGTGCACAGAAATTCCTCAGTACAGAGGGTTTGGAGGAGGACCTGGCACTGCCTCCCCACGTTCTGGCTTTCCTGGGCTTTGGTTTTACCTTTGTGGGTTGCTGACACTAACGGCAACGCCTACCTAAACTGCATGTGGCTAGAGGAGAGCCCAGCCCTGAGTGTGATCCAACCTAGCTTTTCCTCTTTAATTTCCTTTTTTCTTTCCCTAGCCTAGCTTGTGTGGGACACTGGAGCCGTTATGGTGTCAGCAGAGGTGTTTGCCCTTTAAAGACACCCCATTATTTTGGGCGGAGCGGCAGCCGCACGGCGCGTCTGAAGGGCAGGACGGCTGACCCGAGGACGACATCCTCTGCCCCTTAGGAGGTACTGACCTTTTGTGCTTCACTACTTGCCATGACCAAACAGGTTGCTAGACCAGGCTGTCTCTGCAGGTGAACTACAAATACCTCTGATGGTGGAGTTAAACTCAGCAGCATCTGCTGCTCATCTGAGTTAAAAAAGATCTGGAGAATGTTTTTATTGGAAAAAAAATTGAGGGCTGCTTCCTCCCAGGTGGAGGTTATTCCATGCATGTTTCTGAGCTTTACTCCACAGAGCTTTGTTGTTCACTTCATTAAGATTGTGGAGATAAAGGTCCTTTAAGGACTCTTGTTTATGGATATGACTCAGAGTTGAAGTAGAGAGTCTTGTATCCCCTTTGGTCTCTTCAGAGCCCCTGTGGTGGAGGCTGGCTCTGGTTTTGTTTTATTAGGATGACTCCATCCTGGAGTGAAGTTAAATGTGTGCTTTGCCCTGCAACCCAGTCAGGCCTTCTCTCTTCAGGAGACACTGTGTCTGAATCGCAGGGAGTTCTCTTTACCCACATTATTCCTCCTTTTCCTGCTGACACTGATGAAAGATAAGACCAGCTGTGGTGGGCTGGCATCTGTGGTGTGGAAAAACTTTGAGGGATGGCTGGACTGACTTGTCAGGTTCTTTCTTTGGCTGTTGAAGGCTGGTTGCTTGTACTGACTGGTAGGCAGGGATTTTCCTCCTGCAGGAGTTCTGCTGAGCCTCCTGCTCTAGAATGAGCTCCTGGGCTGGAGCCTGTGGCCCACACAGTGATAACCAGGTGAAACTGGAGCAGTCCTGGTGTATGCCTGCGTGAGAGGGCAGTGCTGGTGACCTCTGGGGCTGTTTGAGGCTGGTTTTTCATTTTCTTTTGAAAACAGACAGGAGGTTGGTCCGACTGTGTTGTCCTGGCAGTGGTTTTGGACTCTAAACGATGACAGTGCTGGTGATGGCAAGGTCAAGGTCTCCATTTGACACCACAGTGGCTTAGGAACTTCTTCATCCATCACCTCATAGCTCATGTACTGGTCTTTGCTTTTCCCTCTGGATCCTTTCCTTCTCAATCCTTATTCTGTTCTCCATTGTTCCTTGCTTTAACCTTGTTTGGAACCCAGTTTAATGGGAGTTGCTGGTGGGTGGAGGGAATGGGTGAATCTGCACCACTCATCCCTGCCCTAGGAAAGGGACAAATGGCACCACAGGATTTTGCTGTTTGGCACACCAGTGGCTACGTGTTGCATGAGGAGTTGGCCAGCTTGAAACTGGGAGATCTACACTGCTGAGAGGGTTCTTTGAACATAATTAATTTGAATAAACGGCTCCTAATTGCTCTTATGTAATTGTGTTTGCAGTTGGAAGCCTTTATGATCTGTTAAAACTTATATAAAGTGGTGCTTCTAAGAGTTTCATAATTTTGTGTTTCTTTTTTCTACTTCAGTGTCTGCTTTTCTGGTGCAAAAAGATTGTAGGGAACAGACAAGAAGCAATGTGGGAATTCAACTTCAAGTTCAAAAAGCAGGTATGAGAGGAACCAGATCAGCTGTGACTTTCGTTTGAAACAGAAATTATTCTTCTGGGGGGTAGAAGGGAAGCTGGAAACCTTTTGTGCATCCAGCCAATAAATGCAAACTAATTCCCATGGTAAACTAAAGCACATTGTGGAACTACACTCAGTTTTTGGTCTGTGTTACCAAGACATTTAGAATCCCACACTTTTATTTCCTCCTTTGGTATCCTTTCCCCGCTCTAAGATGTGGATCATTTTTTACACCAATTAATCTCACCTTTGGGTCATCACTACTGATTGTTACCAAAACTCAGACTGGAAAGCAGAAGGGACTTCTGCTCAGACTGTCTGACTGCAGTGGTCGAAATGTTGACCAAAATCTGAAACTTCCTGTTTTGCCATTGCCAAGATTTCTCAGAGAAGTGAAGACAGCCAGCACTGCCAGGGAAAGCCTCCAGTAGTGGTTCTTGGGAGAAGCCAGTAATTTCAGGCAACCTTTGGAATTGTGCAGCTTTCTCCTCTAAAGAAATGGTCCTGCAAATTGCCCATCCTGAGTGGTGGCGTTTTGTTGTTAATGTGACACTTTGCCTGGGGAGGAGGAGAGACCCTGCCAGGCCGTGCTGGGGAGGAGCAGCCAAACCCAGCAGAGGTTCCTGCTTTGCTAAACCAGCCTCTCTTTCTTTCAAGTCTCCCAGATTTAAAAGCAAGTGTTGCAAAGGTCTCCAGCCCCCAATCCAGTATGAGGAAGTGCACACAAACCCAGATCAGGATTGCTGCCTGCTGCAGATCACCACCTTCAACTTCATCTTTGTGCCAATCGTCATGGGCATGACCTTCACCTTGGTGAGTGGGGGAGAGCTGCCAGGCTTTGCAGATGAGGTTCCTGTAAGGACATGAAGAGGGCACCTGGAATCTCCTGTGTTGGAAGGGACCCACAGGGATCATTGAGCCCAACCCCTGGCCCTGCACAGGACAACCCCAAGAACCCCACCCAGTGTTATTTTGGGCTGTGTAAATCCTACTCCTCCATCAACAAACAGTTCTGGGAATCATATGGTAATGAAGAGAGGAAATGCTCAGGATCTCAGTTTAACTTCTCCATTTCCGTTGTCTCTTCCTTGTTTGATGCAGTACACAAAGAGGGTGTAGAGAATCTGCCAGGAGCTGTGATTGTGCAGTGTCTGGGGGCAGGTCGGTTACCAGAACTGCAGCAGGTACAGGAGACAGGGAGCAGCACAAGTGGAGGTCTTCCCCTCACAGGAAAATATCTCTTTATGGCAATAAATTGAGAGAGGAAAATCCCACACGAGCAAACTCTTTGAATGTGCGTTTGGCCTCTGATTGGGAGTCAGGGTTTCTGAAGTGGCCAGTGCTCAGGAGAGGTTCAGTCTGGCCTCACTTAAGAGTTGGGCAGTGAGTTCCAGGCTTCCCCTGACAGCCACTTGCTTTCAGGTTCACTTAGAATGAGACTCATAAAATTACTTAGATTGGAAAGGACCTTTAAGATCATCGAGTCCCAGCCCTAAGTTCACCCCTAACCCATGTCCCAAGTGCCACATCTGCAGGCCTTTTGAACACTGCAAGGGGTGGTGACTCTACCACTGCCCCAGGCAGTTCCAGTGTTCTTCAACTCTTTTACAACCCTCACAACTTCCAGCATGATTATCTGGGGCTGGCAGCCAGAGAGAGACGGTTTGGATCTAGTGCTGTAGCCTTGAGAGTGTGACTGTGTGAAACACCCTAGACGTGTACAATTCAGAGGGATTTATGAAGTCTAGAAGTGTTGTGTTGAGAGCTCTCTTGGTCACTGTGACTTTCTGAAGCAGCTCTGGTCTCCTCTCTTGCAGTTCTCCATCTCGGTGAGCACGGACATGCGGCACCACCGCGTGCGCCTGGTGTTCCAGGACACGCCCGTGCGCAACGGGAAGAAGCTGCGCGTGGAGCAGGGGGTGCAGGTGGTGCTGGACCCTGTGCACAGTGTCAGGCTCCTGGATTGGTGGCACCCACAGTACCCTTTCTCCCCAAAGGCTTAGTGCTCTCCTGAGGCTGCAGGAGCCCACAGGGGACTCAATCTGGCAGGCTGAAGAGAATTTCTAGGAACCAGGAAATCCTATTTTTATTTCTGAAATAAATTCTGCAGTCTCCTTGCAAGTGGTTGAAGCTGCTGAGCTAGTTTGTATGTATATAACTTCTGGTCAGTAATGAGCAGAGCTGAGTGTAAAGCAGAAACTATTTGTAAACACACTTTTATGTAAAATTGACATTTTATGATTTGAAAGGAGCTCCCTGGAACTGTTCATTTAAAATCCTTTTGGTGCTAATCAAAGTGGTTCTGTGTTCTCTTGTTGGGGAAGGAGCAGGAGGTTTTGCTTTCCAAGAACTTTCCCTTCTGCTTTCCAGGAACAATTTACAAACAAAATCCACGTTTGTTTTACTGCAGCAGGATTGTGTTCATGCACAGTGTGATATTTCAGTGTCTGAGAAGCAGCAAGACAGCAGTGATCAACAATAATCTTAATTCCCAGCCCAGCAGATGTGAGTTAAGGGAAAGAAAAACGCATAAATGATCAAACAAAGGAGTTACTTCAAAGAGGAGTTGTAAGGCAAAAGTCTCACTTGAATGTAAAGGTACTCAAGTTCTCACACTGATGTTTTTCTTTGAAAAGGAGATCTAAACTTTTAAAACCAGAAGGTGCTTTTCAGAGAACATAAACAGGGAGGGAAAGGAGCTGGAGGGGATAAACTTAAATAACTGAAGCAGCGATGAAGGACTCAACTCTGTCTTTTCTAAGAGTGGTGTGGAAATCTTTTCTGTTGAAAGCCCCCAAGCAACCACTGATCTGACTTTTGACTAAACAAATTGGTTTCTGTGAGGAAGAAGCAACCCTGACACTTCCTCTGGCTCTGGGCTGACTGAGAAGTGAGGGGTGCAGGGGCTGGGCCTGTCAGGAGTGTGGTCTGACTGGAATGAACCTCGCTGGAGGTTTAATTGAACACGTGGCTCCCTGGGGAGGTGCAGAGGAGGTGCTGCATGGCAGGGGAGCAGCTGTGCAGATACAGACCCTGGACTGAGCTTTGCTGCCTATCAGGCATCAGCTCCTCAGTCCTACTGCACATCACATCTGGTCCCAAGCAGGAGGAACAGCACTTTTCCGTGTAGAATGTTCAGTGAAGCTCCTGAAGGAGAGGGAGTTCTGCCATCTCAGTTTGGACTCTGTGGTCTCAGTGCGTCCCTTCCAGCTCAGAATATCCAGTGATTCCATGACCCCACATGAGCCTGGTGTAGCTGCCCAGGAGGAGTCTCTTGCATGTGCCTCTGCCACTCTGTAAATCACCACTAAGGACATCTGCCCCAGCCTTGGATCTGTGTTGGAGGCTCTTCATGTTTGCTTCAAACACATTTGAGAAAGCTGCTGCCTCACAGTTCCCCTTTGCACTGCTGCTGAACTTCTGTTGATGCCAGCAGGTAAGTTTTGAAGTTAAATTGCTTTAGTAGAGATACAGGGCAAGAAAAATGTGCTGTCCCTGTGATCCTGGGGCTGCCATGACAGCAGAGCCTGGGCTGTGTTGTGGTTGTGGTGCAGAGGAGGCAGGGTTGGGGCTGGAGCTGTGTGTGAGGGCTGCAGGGGCTCTAAGGAAGCTGCTCCAGGGCAGTGGGGAACAACAATCTTCCTTTTGCTGTGGGGTTAAACACCACTGAATTTGGGGACAGGTGGTGAAGGTCAGGCAGTGAAATGTGGTCAGGCTGCAGTTTCCTGTTGTCTTGGAAGTGGCTGCTTAGAGCCTGGTTCTCACTGTGCTTCAGGCTGTTTCCTGCTGCGTTGCCTGAAAACTCCCTCTTGCAGGCTGATGCCAGGGCTGTGTGCCTGGTGATTGCTGCTTATGCTGGGTGTGGAGGGTGGGAGCAGAGGGGTTTGGTTCCTGGCCCGGCTGGTGGCAGGAGCACGGAGCAGGCTGGTGTCTGGGTGAGGCTGTGCCCTTACCTATGGGGAGCTGCTCTGGCTGAGCCGGGCTGGGAACGGCAGCCTGGGCCCTGCTCTGGCTCCTGTGCAGAGCTACAGGACAGCTCCTAGGGCTGTGTGTTCCTGCCATCTGGCAAAGCAGGAATACCTCCTCATCAGGCATATGGCAATGCCAGGGGGCAGAGGTGCTTGGCAGCTCCCAGAATTCCCTGGCTGATCCCGGGTGGTGCAGATGGAGCAGGGGGTGGGGGGGGCACAGGCTGTGGCAACAGGAAGCAGGTGGATGGGATGTTTCCTGCTACCAACAGACTTGCTGCATTCAAGTATGGATATTTAGATAGAGACAGATGCCCCTAAGCCAGAGGTGCCCCTCCCAGGCCAGGCTTTTTCTTGGCTGAAATGTATAAAATGTACAAGAACAATTCTCAGTCTTTTCCTTTACAAAGCTCCCAGTGATCCCAGTGCTAGAGCTATGCTGATCAGCAGTGCTGGCAGGGACTGGGGACCTGTTCTGATCCGTGTGGGGAGGCTGGGGAGTGGCAGGGATGCTGTGGATGGGGGACTCTGCCTCTTTGTAGAGCTGCAGCTGCAGGTGTTCCCCTTGGTCCTTACCCAGAGCGCCAGACCCTGAACCCTGTGCTGAAGTTTGCTCAGTGAGAGTGACACCAGAGCTCAACCCCAAGCAGGGGATTTTCACCTTGGCCCCCAAGCCCAGCCTCTCTTGAAGCCTGATTGCCAAAAAAGTCCTCTTTGGTGTCCTCTGGGTGGGATGCAGTGAGTGCACGGCAGGAGTGGCTGTGGTTTGGTGTCACCCGTTTCTGTAGGACACAGCTCAGAGGGGTCCTCGGTGGTGTGGAAATGGAGCCCCAGATCAGTATCGCGGTGGCTCTCCCTGTGCTCTCCCTGCTGTGTGAGGCCCCGTTCTACCTCTGCTTTGTCCTGCTCCTGAATAATGGAAGGGCTGTAAACAGATCCTGCCTGGCTCTCTGGTTTCCTGGGGGAGACAGGAAGGCTTGGCCACTACCCTCACCCTGCTCCTGTCCTTGTCAGGGATCTGGTGTCCAACGAGAGCTGAGCTGGGTAAGGCGAGGCCTGGGCGCTTGGGGAAGGGGGCTGGGTCCTGCCATGGCCCTTGTGCCTGTCCCATTCCAGTCTTCTGCTCTGGCCCCAGCTGGGGGAACTGGTCCTCCCTGGCCCCCTGAGCTGGGTGTGCCTGTGCAGCCACGGGCCCCTCTCAGAGCAGCCTTTGCACCTGGGGCTTCTCTTTCTTCTTCAGCTTATTTCAAAAGCATGCAAAAATGTGCCTTTTAGCCTCATTTCAGCCACCTTCCTGTTTCCCCTGGTCAAATATTTCAGTGAGCAGAGCATGTTTGCGTTTGGGGCCAGAGGGGTGTTTGAGAGCAGCTTCAGGTGCCAGCCCTGGTTGGGTCCTGGGCACGGGGGCTATGCCGTGGCCCTCACAGGGGGGCAGGTGGAAGGACCCTTTTCCAGCACCCCAAACACCATTTGGGACTTGCTGCGTAGCACAAGGGGGTGTCTGGATGAACTGGCTCAGGCTGGGCTTGTGGCACCTGCTTTGAGAGCAAGAAGACCCAGGATGTTTGCCTGGGCACCAGGAGCTGTGTCTTGGCTGTGGATTCCTTCCTTTTCTGCTCTAGGCAGGCTCATGGATGTGCCTGAAGAGGATCAAAGCCTGCCCTAGCACTGCACCCTGAAGCGGCCTGTGGGGACCAGCGGGGGGATTTGGTGGCTCTGCTGCTCCCCTTGGCAGTGCTGGCTGTTCCTATGGCAGGGCTGTTTCACCCTGAGCGTTGGGGACCCAGGGCTGTGCTGGGAACCTCAGGGCTGTGCTGGGTGTCACAGCCCTCCCCCTCTTCCTTTCTGTGGGGGCAGGAAGGACCAGGTTTCCTTCCTGTGCAGGGGTGGGGGTCAGGGGCAGCTGTGGTGAGAAAAGCCCTCCCCCCTCCTGCAGCTACTGCCGAGCCCCATGGTCCTTCCCACCCTGGGCCGCTGAGCAGCAAAGCTCTGCTGGGCTGCACCATCCCGGCTCCCTTGGCCCTCCTGGCATCCTCCAGCCCCTGCCAAGGTGGGAATCTTGGACGGCCTCTGCTCCAGTGCAGGTGAGGTGTCCCTACTGAGCCCCTGGGACCCCGCTGGGACAGAGCCACTGCCATCCCACCTTAGGAATGTAAGGATTTGAAACCAAACGGTGTAGGAAAAGCAAAAGCCAGCAGATCCGGGAGCCTGGGGACGTCTCTTCCTCCTTCCCAGCACCATTGCGTGCTTCCTGCCCTGCCTTATCTCTCTCTTGCAGAGGCGTCCCAGGCTCCGCGTGTTCCCACAGGGAGCAGCCGGGGCTGGAGGTCATCACGGGGGACTTGTACAAGACGGAGCCTGGCAAGAGACGTGAGGCCTTCCTGAAGGTAGGAGAGGTCCAGGCTAGCAAGGAAAGAAGGGAAGTGGGATCCACACTTCTGTATGAATAAATAGGGTGGGTGGCATGGAGGGGAAGGGAAGGGGCTTCCTCTCCATTGGGATGCTGTGGGTGAGTTGCTGTGTGAGAAGGAACTGGTCTGGTTGGGAGCTGGGGACAAGCGATGCCATTGGTGACTCAGGTGCTCCAGAGCCATGGTCCTGCTCTGGGTCTGGAGGAGGGAAGCAGTGGGAGAAAAGGCTTAGAGAGTGGAGGAGCTGGGAACAAACCGGGCCATGGGAGGGCCCCATGTGGCCCACACTGGTTCACTGGGATTAGAAGGGGCTTCATTCCCAGCCCAGCTGCAATGCCCAGTGCTCCAGTGAGGAGCTGGAGTGTGTGGGGAAGCTGTGGTGTCCTGGGGGTACATCCTGGGTGGGATCCAGGTTCTGCCCTGGCCAGGGGTGCCGTTCTGGCTCTGCAGCCCCAGAGGTTTTTGCCACCTCAGCACAAGAGCTGGAAAATAAATGGGCAAAAAGCTGTGCAAGCTCCATGTCACCAGCTCCGTGTCACTAGCTCCTGGCTCGGGGAAGTGGCAGGTTCGTGCCAGAGTTTGGGACGCTGGGGCTTGGCAAGAGCCCCCAATGGGGGTTGGTGCTGCCCGGGGGACTGGAGCTGCCAGCAGGGATGGGGTGGGTGGGACGCAGCCGGTGCCATCCTGGGATGCCCGTCCATGAGGCTGCCGCAGTTCCCACGGTGGGCTGGGGACCCGCGCGGGTCCCCGCCCGCCTGGCCGGTTCTCTGAGGCTCCTTGGGCAGAGGCCGCCGGCGGACGCTCCTCCTCTGCGGGAGGCATGCAAGGACTCGGGGTGGGGCTTTGCCGAGCGAGAGTCCAGAATCCAGCCAGCCCGAGGAAGTTGCCAGGGCCGAGCAACCCGGAGAGGCGAGGCTGCCGCCCACCCGTGAGTCTCTGCCGTCGGCAGGCGCGCCCAGAGCAGGGTGGGCCAGGAGCCTGCTCCTGCTGCCAATGGGAAGAGGTGCCTGGGGGTCCGGGGGTGAGGGCAGGGGGCTGGGCTGGCGTCAGCGGTGGGGACAGGATCGGTGTAAGTGTCCCTTTGCCAAGCTCCCTGCAGGGACCCCCCTGTGCTATGGGACACCGGGGCTGACCGAATGCTTTGGCCCCTGGAGCCGTGTGCTACAGGAACAGGGCATTTCCCTTCCTTTGTCCCCATGGGACACCCCCTGGAGCAGAGACACCCATGGACAGTGGCGCCAGACTCTGGGCTGGCTCCCAGGGGGCCCAGGAGCCCCCATCCCACACAGCCCTGAATGGCCACAATTTGCCCATGGGGGATATTGTGCTGCCACAATTTGCAGTGTCCCCCACCCATTTCTGGTGCTGGGTTCCATCCCACCCCTTTCTATCCCGGGGACCCCCAGGGCGGGGCACTGAGCTGTGCCGAAGGAGAGCTGGCATTTACCCCACTGGGTGACACAGCCTTTGTCTGTGCCTCAGTTTCCCCCAGCATGGAAAAGCACTTCTGGCAGTGGGAAGGGAGCCCTGGCTGTTCCCTCCTCCTTGTGCAACCAGCCCTGCTCTCCCCAGTGCCGGCAGAAGCAGCTGGAGCTGCCTGCACATGGGGAGCTTCCTCGGAGCCTCGTGGGACTGAGGCTGGGAATGGACTGTTCCTTCCTTCTGCCCTGGACTGAGGCTGGGGAGGAGTTTGGCTCCAAGCAAGTGGCTCTCAGCTCCTCCTGGCCAATGTCCCCACAGGGGGGTGGCTTCTAGGGACATCTGCAGTGGGGTGCTGAGCTGTGGGGAAGGTGCATGAGGTGCTGGAGCAGTGTGTGGGGACAGGGGTACTCTGTGGAGGCACCTTGAGCTGGAGCAGGAGGACGCCGCACCCTTGGTTGTGCCCACTTACCTGGGGCTGCTTTGTTCCTCCATGGAGGCAGAAATGCAAAGCCCAGTTAGGGGGCTAATTATGGGACTGCATTCGTTACCTTCTGTTCTGTGCCTGTGACCCCTGTTCCCCATGGGCTCCCTGCTCCTTGGGTGAAGCTGCTGCCTGTGGGAGCTGGGGGTGCTGAGCAGCATCTTGTTTTCCATGCAGGATGGGCCGTTGGCAGCCAGACATTCCCCAGCCGCCAGAAAAACCTTTCTCCACCTAGAGTGGCCAAACGCCCAGCCAGGCATGTGGCCAAGCCTCGCCCTTCCCAGCTCACCCCATGGCCCTGCCTGCAGATCCCAGAGGTCCAGGCTTGGAAATCCACTTCCAGGGTGGCTCAGACGGATCTCTAATGCTGCTCCCCCCTGAGGTGGTGAGGTCCCCATGTCTCCAGAGCTGTAAGGGGTGGAGAGGCCCCACTCTCTGCTGGGACCTGGACAGAGGTTTTGAACAGCTCCAGGAGCTTGTTGTCCGTGCCGGGGGTCAGTCCTGCCCTGCCTGGGAGCACGGCTCTCTGGCTCCAAGTGTTTACCTCCAGGGAACGAGTTGTGTCCCTGGGCGGGGTCAGCGCTCCAAGGACGGAGTGGCTGCGGACCAGGGGCACCTGCTCGGCACCAGCCTCTTGAGGAGCTGACAACCCCTCCAAAAGACTCCTGGGCACAAAAACTGGAGGGTTCTCCTTAAAATAAGCCCAGGACATGCTCCAGGGCAGCAGCCCCAGAGGTGCTGTGCTCCCATCTGTGTCTGGGGCCCGCGGGTGGGCTCAGAGCATCCCCTGCACAGCGGTGGTGGGGGCAGTCCTGGGAAGCCCAGTCTTGGTTTGGGAAGGCTTTGGAGGGCTTTTCCTCTACATTTGCATTCAAAGCTGCTTTGACCAAGCCAAGCCAAAGCACTGTGAGCAGTTTGGATGGGGCTGAGGGTGTTTGCCCTGTCAGGCTGGGCACTCACCCGGGCTCAGCTGCTCCTCTTCCAGGGCAGCACTGTCATATTTATAATGGAAAAAAACCCAGGCAAACACAGGAGCCTTTTAGCTTCCTGCCACACCTCTGCTACAAGGTAAAATATCTCAAGAGCATTGCAACTTCCTTGAAGGTGACACTGTCCTCTCAGGGAAGCCTTTCTTGTCCAACCAAGCAGAGGACGGGGCTGGGACAGGGTGAGCTGGTGTCTGCCTGGAGGAAGGTGAGGACCTGCTTCCTCCTCACAGTGCTGGAAGAGCAGCCTAGGCCCATTTGAGACCCGAGTGTCTCCCAGGGCTTGGTGCCAAGTCCTGGAATGTTGGTAACTGGTCCTGGGGTATCCCCACAACCCAAAAGCCTTTCCTGAGGCACTGTCACCTGCATTTCTTCTGCCTCCAGCTCCAGGGTGCTACTTGGGGTGTCCCAGGGCAGCCAAGGTGTCCTGGGGCTAGTTTGGGGGGGATTTTGTACCTGGCTGGTTTTGTCCTGGTCAGACTGGGGTGTCCCTGCCCCTACCTGCCCAAAGGGGACAGTGGACAAGTGTCCCCTGATGCCCCATGGCTGCCCCTGGGTGTGCACCCATGGGTGCTCAGGGCAGGGGGGCAGCCCCAGGGGTGTATCCAGGTGCTGTCCCACTGTCCCATCCAGGGGGTGGTGGCTTTCCCCAGGCTGTGCTCTGACATGTCCCCTCTCCCCAGGCTTCATCCAGCGAGGGCCATGCGATGCTCCCTGAAACGCTCCCTCACGGCTCTGCTCGCTGCCTCCTTCCTCCTCCTCCTCCTCCTCCATGGGGGCAGATGGCAGGAACAGGATCCCCTGAAGGTGAGTCCCCAACCAGTGATGTCCCACTGGAGAGGCCACTGGAGCATCTTCTAACCCTTCCTGCCCCACATGGACCCCGACCTCAGCTCTGGTCTCTTCCCCGCCTCATGTCACCCCCAACCCCCAGGTCTGCCTTCTCCTCTCCCTGGGGTTGCCCTGGGCAGCTGAGCCCCGCTGAATCCAGGAGCTGGGAGGGCAGGACAGGGGCTCCCCTTCGCTTCTGGGTGCCCCTGTTGTCATCCCCCCTTGCTGCATGGTGCTCTGGGGTGTGACCTGGCTGCCTGTGGCTCCCATGCAGGTGGAGCTCAGGGGCCTGGCCCCCGACACGATCCTGCAGCTGCTGCAGCCGGAGGGAGCCCAGCGCATCCTCAGGGACACAGCCGAGCTCTCTGCACTCCACAACATCTCCTACCAGCTGCTCGCTGGCTCCCCAGCTCCCCGAAAAAGTGAGTGGTCCTGGACCCTCTGGGTGTGCACAGCTGCACATCCCAGCACGGACGTGCCCCCTCACTGCTGCTGGGGCAGGGAGGGGCTGTGTCTAGCCTTTTTGAGTGGGGACCTGCCCACGACCACCCCCACAACCTCCACAGCCTTCACTGCTTGCTCTCGGGATGGAGGAGTTGGGGAAGCTCCATGTGCTCCAAGCAGGGTCCAAGTTTCTGCACCTTGGGGCTGGGGTGACCGCAGGTGTTTTGGGCTTTGCAGACCTCTGTAGGGAGGGTTATTGGGATGCCATCTCCCTGGGGTTGAGGTTCCAGTGGAGATGGTGAGCTGGACCACTGGGACAACCCCACAGTGTGGGAGAAGTGGGCTAAGCTCTTGGACAGGTGCACAAGAAGCAATTCCCATGCAAACCCCATGGGAAGGAACTCAGGGCAACCCTCATGAGGCCATGCGGGAACCAGCACGTGGATGGTGCTGTCCAGAGCAGCCACTGCTGGGCCATGGGGAGGGCAGAAGGTGCCTGATCCCAGTGTGGGTGCACCTCCATGAGGTGTGGAGTGGAATGCTTCCAGGGTGTGCAGCCATACCAATAAGCCATTCCAGCCCTTTAGACTCTCTCTGCACTGTTACTTGCCTGAGTTTGGCTTTTTAAAGATGTTTTTCAGGAATATTTCTTCAGAGGAGTCCCTGCCTCCTCAGCCTGCCTCTTGCTGCCATTTGGGCCAATTTTGGGCCCCTCCTGAGACACTGGAGACTTCAGCTTCAGGAAGGACCCAGTGGCCTTAGACATGGGGTTACAAACAGCACTATCCCTGCGGGCTGGCCATGGGAAGAGGTTTTTGGAGCCCTCTCATTACATCTTGCAGGGAAGAATGTCACCATGGTGGTACCAGGTTACCCCTCTGCCTGTTCATGCCTTTCCCTTGCCTTGCAGAATTCCTGGCAGTGGGACTGGCATCTGTGCAGAGGCCACGTGGTTTCTACCTCCTGGCCACGCTCCAGTCCCTCTTCAGCCAGTCCACGGAGGAGGAGCTGCAGGAGATGGTGGTGGTGGTGCACCTGGCCGACACCGATCCTGGCTGGAATGTGCACGTTGCTGCTGCCATTGCCCAGAAGTTCGCTCGCCACATCCTCCTGGGCCAGCTCCTGCTCATCCACGCTCCCCCCGAGTTCTACCCTACCCTGGAAGGCCTCAAGAGGAACTTCAACGACGCGGAGGAGCGGGTGAGGTTCCGCTCCAAGCAGAACGTGGACTACGCTTTCCTGCTCGCCTTCGCTGCCAACCTCTCCTCCTACTACCTGATGATCGAGGACGATGTGTGGAGCGCCAAGTCCTTCCTGACGGCCATCCGAAGGGCACTGGCTTCCCAGGAGGGCTCCAACTGGGCCACCCTCGAGTTCTCCAAGCTGGGCTACATTGGAAAGCTCTACCGCTCCAGTGACCTTCCTCGCCTGGCTCACTTCCTCCTCCTCTTCTACCAGGAAATGCCCTGTGACTGGCTGCTGGTCCACTTCCGCCAACTGCTTGCCCAGAAAGACGTGATCCGCTTCAAGCCATCCCTCTTCCAGCACATGGGCCTCTACTCCTCCTTCCAGGGCACCGTCAACCGGCTGGAGGACGAGGATTTCCAGGCCGATGCCTTGGACCTCCCAGACAACCCGCCAGCATCCCTGTACACCAGCATGTCCATCTTTGAGAACTATGAGCCCCTCAAGGCCTACAGCTCGGCACAGGGGTACTTTTGGGGCAAAGACCCAGCAGCTGGCAGTACCTTTTCCATCGTGTTCCAGCAGCCGACCCGAGTCAGCCGTGTCCGGGTGCACACGGGCTCCAAGGAGCGCCCGGGTGATTTCCTGCGGGCAGGGCTCCTGGAGCTGGGCCGGCGCCGGGACCGCGGCCGGGACTGCTCCTCCTATGTCCCCGTGGGCTCCTTTGAGAAGGGAACCCTGGAGCAGCGGGGCCTGGAGAGGGTCCTGCCCAGGCCCGTGGAGTGCGTGAGGATCCGGGTGACCCAGGACCAGAGTGAGTGGCTCATCATCCAGAGCATCGACATCTGGACCACAACAGGCACTTGAGCATGGGTGTGGCAGGATGTCAAAGCAGCTGGATTTGGTTCTAAGACGTCCTTTATTTGTCTCATTCCCTTTTTGGATAAGAAATTAAGTTATTGACTCCCACTGCCGTGGGCTGTGGATGGGTCTAGGAGCAGGGCCTATCAGGATGTGATGCTGGGGGATGTCCCAGTGAGCCAGGGAGGGGGCACAGGAAGGGGAAGGGGCTTGGGAATTCCAGGCTGGGCAGTAGAAAACCTTTCCTCCTGGGGAGGATGATGTACGGGACAAAGCTGATCAGCTAATTAACAAACCAAGTAATTAATCAGGTAGTGGCATTTTTTGCAGTCTCTCCACACCTTACCTTCTGCAAATTTTATAACTTTTTCCAAAACTCTTGATTTCTAACTGCACTTTTTCCCTCCTCTCTGATCCCATTTCGTAGATGTTCCTGGAGGGGTCAGGGGAAGGTCTGGGGGTGCTGCTCACCAAACCCCTCACCCTGCAGTCTCAGCAGGTTCGTGGCAGCAGGAAGCCCCCGCTGGTGCCCGCCCATGTCCCGGTGCCGATCCGGGCGACGGCCACCAGATGGACCCATCGGCCCGGCCCCGGCAGTGCCTCCCACCAGCGCTGCTTGTTCCCGCCCTCGAAGGGAAAAAATCAGTTCCCAGGGACCACACTTCGTGTCCATGCGGGATTCACAAGGAGAGGGAAGGACAGGCAAGATGGGGCTTCTACGAAGGGGAGAAAGGCCCAGAACTGAGCACCAGGGAACAAAGATGGGCCAAGGAAAATGTGACCTCAGTATAATGTGAAGCTCTGGGTCCTTTTTAGCCCAGTGAGGTGCTGAAGGGTAACTAGGGTACACACATTCCAAAAGCTGCTCTTTGGGTTTGTTTGGCAGAGTCAGCTTGGAGGTCTGGGTGCTCCACTAGCAGCTGCTGGCCCCAGCACGCAGGGCAGTGACTGGCACCTCTCCCAGTTAAGCTTTTTTAGCTACAATTTCTCAGCTTCCTGCAAAGGAAGAATTCCAATCTGCTCGGCTTTCCCACAGGATAGCCCGGAGAAGTTAAGTCACTAACCTGTGCCAAGCAGGACTCTGGTCTGCCCATGTTCCCAGCCTGGCTCTCTTGGAGCAGGACAGTCGCTTTCAGCAGGGAGCAGTGCCAGGGACACTCCTGCAGTGCCATAACCACAGCTCTGGCTTGAGGTGGCATCAGCTCACCTGCTGGGCACTGGGATGCAGATGGAGAACCCCAGACCTGGCATGATGAGATTTTTCCCCTGAAAAAAAGCCACCCAGGTAGTAGATCTTTGCATTTTATATGGAGGTGCTACACCATAAACTCCAGTGCCTCCCCAACATTCCAGATGTTCTCAGTGGGATCAGTGTACACATGGCAGAACCACTCCAGCTTCCTCCACACAGCTCAAGTCCAGTCAGAGCTCTTGGAGTGTTCTGAGTGGCACAAGTGCCCACTTCCCAGGCCCCTGACAGGCGTTTCCAGTGCTCCAGGAGAGCCTTTGCCCCAGTTCTCTTGGACAGAAATGCTGCTGCCCACCCTGGCAGAGCACCAAGGGTCACCAGTATGGGTACAAATGGAAAGGTTTCACCCCAGCAGTTTTTTATCAACTGGTAAAGCATAAAAAGATAGAAATGTAAATCAGCCTTCTACGTGTTGGACTCTTACTAGTGTAGGTACTAACAGGTTTTGTGATATTCACCTGCCCAGAAACAAGCTGCCATCTCAATTATGCTGGTGTAAACCTGGACAGACTCCAGAGTTATGGAAATCTCTCCATTTACATCAGAGTAAGTGGAAGCAGCAGTGCCCACTGGCAGAAACTCCCTCCCCTTTATTCCTGTCCTGCACATGTGGCTCAGCACCACAATGCCTGGAGACCATCAGTGCACACTGGAGGAGGAGTGGGTGGCTGCTGCATCCTGGAGAAACATCACATAATTTATCCCACATCAAAATTCTCCCACTATTTTTATCCCAGGAAGACTCAACCAGCTCCCAGCATTCCATTCCCAGCCCCTGTCCCTGCTGGGGTGGGCTGATGGAGCCCCGTGTCCGGCCAAGCTCCACGCAGCAGCCAGTAGCCCAGGGGCCAGCACAGCCAGGCAGGGGAAGGGCAGGGGACAGGACCAGAGAAGCCTTTGGGGCTGCTGCTCCCTCTGGAGATGGTGAATCAGGGAGGGTTGGAGGTTCCATTCCAACACCAGGATGTCCTGATGTGACAGAGCCCAGCAGGGCCTAGCTCAGCATCTTGTGCCGGTCGAACACCGTCTTCCTCTGCTCCTGCACCTGCCGCTTCCAGCGCTGCTGCGCCCCCTCCACCCGCTCCAGCACCGTGTTGGCCCTGGCACCAGCCGGGGCGGGCACTGCGGCCAGGGAGCGAGTGTCCTGCAAGGAAAGGAGTGGGGCTGGAGACCAGGCAATGCCCAGCCCCAGCACTGAGGGAGGCAGCCGACTTGGGGGGGAAACTGCACCTGAAAGAGCAATTCAACGTTTGAGTAGTTCTGATAAAGAACCTCCTTTTCAGAACTCCTCAACACCATCCCCCAAGTCCTTGCTCTTGGGGATCACCCATGACTCCAGATAAAAGTTCCCAGGAGAGGAACTGCACTAAGTGTAGAGCTCTGCTGGAAATCCATTCTTGGAGTCTGCAAGGAGCCACAGTGCTGAAGTGAACATCCCCCTGCTAAAACCAGGCTGATGATGGGTGGAGATCCATCATGGCACAGGAACAAGGCCTATCCCAGAGGATTTACAGTCCAGCATACTGGACTGAGATAAACCTCACCTAACACCAGGCATTTACTATGTGCACCTGGATCTGGAATATTGCTGCAGAGCAGGGTACAAATCCACAACTTAGGGATACAATTCATCTCCTCCTGCAGGACCTCCTTTTTCAGCAGAGGGAGGCAATGGATTGGACTGTGAACACTGGAGCAGCTGCTTCTCACATCAGAGTACGAAAGAATTGGGCCAAATAGTTTATACTCACAACAAAGTACAAACAGGACAGTCCAACCCAGTGCTGCAACTGCATGAATTTTATGCAGCAAGAAATTTGTCCTCCCCGAAAATTGGTGTGTGACAAAGAGAGAAAGAGGGAGAGACAGGCTCTTTCTTTGCTGCTGGGTCCCAGTCATTTTGCCCATGATTTATATGCCAGTGTCCCACAAAAAGATGGGGTTTGAATGGAATTGCAGTCTGGGGAGAAGCACAAGGAACAACGGCCTGGATACAGCCCAGGCCCAGCCCCAGGGCAGAATCAAACAGCACCTCAGAGGCTGGTGTTTTAAGTGTCTAGAAGATGTTTCAGCCAACACTGAAGCTCATCCTTCTTTAGAAGCTCAGCACCACAAAACTCCACCTGGGACACTGCACAAACAGGATCTGTTTGACTTTTGGTTCCCTCTAGATGGACAAAACAGCTTCAGGCCTGTTGGTACAAAGCTCCCTCAGCCTCTGAGGGCAGGGCTTGCCTTGGGCTCATTACACAGAACTTTGAATATTCTTTGTGCTTCTGCATGACCTGCAGAGATCTGAGTCTAAATGTTCACCTGTGCAAGTGCCCCCAAAGCAGTAGTGCTGGTCCCTCACTGGGTCAGAGGAGACAAGCAGGAGGTCACTGTTTCCCTGTCCCCCATTCTCCTGTCCCCCTGTCTGCACCCCATGCCCCCTCACCTCGCTGTCCTCCTCATTGTGCAGGGGCTGGGTGTAGGGGTCTGGCTTGCGGATCAGGGGGTCCACGAGCACCAGGAACGCCATGTACAGCAGCAGGGCCCCCACCACCGACAGGTAGATGATGATGATCACCTGCAGTTGAGGACAGCACAGAGAGAAAGGATCAGCAGTGTAGATAAGAAGCACCACAGAGGTCAGGAAGGTCCTTTGCAGCTGCTTCTGACGTGTGATCTCTTGTTCTCATTTTGCTCACAAGAGTCTCTTGCCAGGAGGCCGAGGTTGTGCCATCACTGTACAAACTGTGCTGATGCTCTCACTGTGCCAACTGAGGGCATATTCTGCACGTAAGGGACAACGAGATGGGGCCCTGGTCAGAGATTCTCGGCACTGTCACATGTCCTCTGCAAGAAGAGTGGGCTCCCACACAGCTCCTCACTGCCAGGAGTGCCCCTCGTTCAGACATGGAATCACAGAAATCACAGAAGTCACAGAATCCCTGAATCACTGAGGTTGGAGAAGATGTCTGAGATCATGGAGTCCAACCTGTGACCAATCCCTATCTTGTCACCCTGCCCAGAGCACTCAGTGCCACATCCAGTTGTTCCTTAAACGTCTACAGGGACTCCACCACCCTCCTGAAGAGCCCCTTCCAATCCAATACCCTTTTTGTGAAGAAATTCTTCTGATGTCTAACCTAAACCTCCCCTGGTGCAGCTTAAGACCATGTCCTCTTGTCCTGTCACTGGCTGCGTGGGAGAAGAGGCCAACCCCCACCTGGCTACAGCCTCTTTTCAGAGAGTTCTAGAGTGAGCCCCTGGCACTGCCACCATGTACTTGCAGTGAGTTTTCTCTTTCTGTGCTCTTCTGCAGGCACCTTCCAGTGTGGCAGTGCCTGGGCTGCTGTGGCATGGCAGGGAGCAGGGCACATGCAGTGACTGCAGTTCCCCCGGGCTGGCGGGGCACAGCAGGGGACTGAGCTCAGGTACCTTGATGGTGGTGGTGCTGCGCTCCTCGTACTTGCACTCGCAGAGCAGGCAATAGGCCTCCACGTCATTCCCGGGCACTGGCATGGGCTCCACCACGTGCAGGCAGTTGCTGCAGCACAAGCAAACCACAATCAGCAGCAGCATGAGGTGAAACCCGTGCTCTGTGCAAGGACACTGGGGTGACTTTGCCTGTGTCCCACCTTTCCCGTCAGGCTGATAACACTGATCCGCTATTAAGAGCTCCCCTCACAGCCTAGCTGGCCTGAAGTCCCAAGGATAGACTGTCCCAGCGCCTTCTGCAGGGATCCAGTCCAGGTGGAAGGGATTGGAGGGCACACCCTACATCTGCCAGGAGCAGTGGGTTAACATCATCCCAGATTCCTCAATTTCTGTTTAAAACATGCCCCTGGCCTGGGTTGAACATCACCCACTAAAGCAGCTCCCTCTGCAAACACACAGCCAGGGAACCCCTTCCTCAGCACCAGCTGGGAACTCCAGAGCTTGGCTGTCATGGACCAACCCCCACTCACTCACCAGTCCTTCTGGGACACATTCTTGTTGTAGATGTGCCCGCTGATGTTGCGGTACGGGGGGCAGATGCACTTGCAGCGAATGTCCTCGGAGCTCTGCAGGGCACAGGAGCCATGTGAAGGAGGGGACACAGCTCTGTCCCCTCACACCCCACCTCTGCTGCGCCCCACGCACGGCTCGTTGTCACCCACCTTGCTGGCCTGTGCTGAGGGACACAGGACACAGCCCAGCAGCACCAGCAGCAGCACGGGCCTCGCAGAGTTCCGGGAGTTCTGGGCAAACATCCTGGGAGCCTGAGAGAACAAAACTCACATCCAGGATAGAGCATCTCAGGTGAAAGCAGCCACAATGAGGTAGAGATTTGTTTTGGCCCACTTGCCTCTGTTTCGCCCAGGAAGAAGAAATTTGTTCCTGAATCACAGCTGATACTCTTGGAAACAACGCAGATCCCAAGAACACTCCTGTCAGAAGAGCTTCTGCCATGTACAACCACACATCCAAACTACCCTAACCCAGCAAAAATACTGCTGATTTCCTACAATTGGACTTGCACAAAACCTCCTGTTCCTGTCTTACTACCCTGGAGCCCAGCTACAGATATTTTGGTGCTGACAGTTTTGCTCAGTAAAAGACACAGAACCAGGAAAACGATGGAGCAAGAGGGATCTAAAGCAGTACACTGGGGCCTTCCTGCTGCACTGTCATGAATGGTCAATCATTCATCTTCTGACACTCAAAAGTCTTGCTGCTGAAGGGAATGATTTATTTTCCTGTCACGAGCTATGGGAAAGGCATGGAATATTCCTAAGTATTCCAAACCAGTTCCTAAACCTCCTTTACCCCAAGATACCTGTTAAGTAAATCCCGATTTTAAAATTACTGCAAGCTGGTAGCTTGGTGAATTCATTAACATATCTTTTGCTACATATCAAAGAATGGTTTGGGCTGAAAGGGACTCTTAAAGACCATCTCCTTCCAACTCCCATGTGTGTGGATAAAGTTGTTCCAGAGACGTGTGCTTCCACAAGTCTGTAAGGATATGAATTTATTCCCTGTGCCACAAAAGGCAAGTTGGCCTTGGCCAGGCTGGCATTCACCCTCAGAGAGAAGAGGTGGAGCCGGTGCTGGGGACCTTGGGACAGCACGGAAGAGCTGCTGCAGCAGAGGAAGGGGAAGGGAATCTCCACCTTCATTAATCAGCTCCCAGGTAATCCCCCAGTTCACTCCATGTACTTGTACTCCATCACCTGACCTGATTCCATTGGGATTTAAATCACTGCAATATTCTGTCACCCTTTGCTTTATCTTATGTCAACACCTTAAATTCACATAATGGATTACAAACACCAAGTTCCTTTCTTCTTTATCTAAACAAAACACCAGCAACTTCTAACAAGCTGCCAGATCTCCAAAATGCATCCCAGTCCTATCACCTTATACCAGGATTTATTAAGGTTTTGCAGCACAGTTTCAAAAATCTCCTCAAACAATGGTCCTTTCCAGGGAGACTCCCCTGCACATCATGGGTTCAGAGCTTCATCACAGATTTGGGGAACAGGACTGACCTGAGCTGCCCAGTGCCCATTCCCCATTTTAAGTGTGTCTGGACTTTTGTTTGAATTTTTACCATAACAATGGGACATGTACCTGGAATTCAGTTTTAGCCTCTCAGCTGATTTCAGAATATCTGAACAACTCATAAATGTCACTTTTAATAATAGTAGGGGAAAACATGTGATCTATTACACCATAAACAAAAACCTGGAACCTGGGCAGAGTTCACGAACCATGAACTGCAGAACACCCTCAGCCACACAAAGGATAATTAAGGCGTATTTATCTCCAAGTTTGACAGCAAAGGGACACGTGCACACATGCCTTAGAGCTATTTTTTCCAGACCCAGCCTGCAGCAGCCATGTGGCCAAAAGCAGCTGCGTCTGGACCAAAACCCGTCAGCGCAGTAAGCACAGCAGAGGGTATGTGGTTAAGGTGAAGTTCTCGGGTGCTGTGAGTGGGTGTGGCAGCTCCCAGGATGAACCCCCACAAAAAAGGATGCCCAAAGCACAGCTGTACCCACCCACCCCGTGCTCCTTCTCCCTGGGAGCGCTCAATAATCACCTCATCTTTAACCTCCCCATCCCTGGAAGTGTCCAAGGCCAGGCTGCACGGGGCTTGGAGCAGCCTGGTCTCGTGGAAGGTGTCCCTGCCCATGGCAGGGATGGGGACTGGATGAGCTTTGTGGTTCCTTCGAACCCAAACCATTCTAGGATGATTCTGTGAACATCACCTGAAGCCCTTCTAAGACTCCGGCCCGTTTCCCATCCCGGATCTGTGCTCGAACCACCCCCGACACCGACCCGGGCCCAGGGCAGGGCCGAACCCCTCAATTCCCGCCGAAGGCCCGGATGCTCCCTCATCACTCCAGGGGCTTCCACCGCCCGGTCCCACCCGGCCTCCCGGCATGCCTCCGGCAGGGCAGGCCTCCGGCAGGGCAAACCTGCTGCCCCAACGTTGAGCCCCGGGTCCCGCACAGCCGCAGGGCCGGGCCCGGGCCCCCTCATTGCCCCCCGCCCATACCTATCCCGTATCTGCCCTTACCTGCCCCTCGCTCCAGCCCGAGCGCGGCCCCGCCCTGCGCACCCCGCCCCGGCCCTCCCCGCGCGCCCATTGGCTACGGGGCGTGACGCTAAGTGACAGACAGCACCGCTGGCCAATCGGAACGCACGCAGCCCGGCCGGGTGCTGAGGGCGGGCCCGCGCCCCTCAGGGCTGAGGGGACGCGGTGGCGGCAGTGCCCGGGCGGCATCGCCGTAGCCGGGGGGCCTTCGGCGGACATGGCTCGGGCAGCTCCGGCCTGGCTCCCCGCGCGGGGCAGCGCTGCCCTGTGCTGGGGATGAGCCCCGTGATAGCCCCGCTCCTTCTCAGCTCCTTCTCCCCTCACACCCTTGATCTCCCCTCACGGTCCCACTCCGCCCTCATGGCCCCTCTCTTCCCTCACAGATCCAGTTGGCCCCTCACACCCCTCTCTTCCCCTCACGGCCCTGCTCCATCGTCATGGCCCCTCTCTTCTCTCATTGTCTCCGTTCCCCCCTCACACCCCGCTCTCCTCTCATGGCCCTGCTCTCCCCTCGCAAGGGCAGTGCTGCTGTGCCTGTCAGAGGGAAAGGCCCGGGCTGCAGTGGTGCCCTTGCTTCTTTTTTTGGCTGATTTATGGTTACAGATGATACTAGTGATCCTTCAGGTTCAAAAGCTTCAGTCTTGCCATGAACCTCTTGTATTTGAGACTTGTGACTCATTTTAAAAGCTTCGTCCTTGTGCCAAGAGGAACATTGTGCCTTTCCAAGGCCACAGAGTCTTGTGTTTGCCCAGAAAACATTCCTGCCATGTGGTTCTTGTAGTACCTCGGGTCGACCCCACTTTCTGTGTCTGCACCCTTCAGGTGTGCAAATACCCCCAGCCTTGGCTTTACTCCGGTGGCAGCTCCCAGGAGGCTCCCTTGACAGCTGGAGGGATTGAGGGTGTCAGGAAAATTCCACAAACGTCAGTGGTTTGTCTCCAAAAAGGAGACAGAGGAGTCCTGCAACCTTATTCGAATAAAGGGAGAGATTGTCCCCTGGGGCACATGCCTGCGGGGTTTTCTCTCTCAAGGTTTTGGGGGGCGCAGCCTCCTTTTATCCCAAACTCCCGGCTGCACATTGCCCTCTTCCTTTCCCCTTTGGCTGAGGAACTAGGAAGGTACAGCCTTCCCGAACCGCCTGCCACATATTCCTCCCTTGAACCTATTATTTTACTCCAAAGTTCAGAAGTTCAGGCCTGTGCAGACTCACTTGTCTGTTCCAGCAGTCAGGCTGTCTGGGCTCTGCAACAAACCTGCTGCCCCAACTTAGTCGAGACATTAAGACTCACTTCAAAGACGATGACGCCCATACCTTCACCCATCAAATTGTTTGTAAAGACATTAGCTTTCCTCTCAAGGGGTTTATCTGCTTCTCTGGCACTTTGCTGCTTTACCTGGTGCAGATTTACCTGGTCTGTGCTGCTGGATAAAGTCAGGACCAAATTTTTTTCTCAGGTTAAAAAAATTCTTTGATGGAAAAAAAAGAGAGACCCAAACCCCTGGTTTAACTTCTAGAAATAAAATCACAGAATCAAATAGGTTGGAAAAGACTTCTGAGATCATCGAGTCCAACCTGTGCCTGACCCCCACCTTGTCATCCAGTCCAGAGCACTCAGTGCCATGTCCAGACATTCCTTAGACACCTCCAGGAATGGGGACCTGTGAAGGACAACGCTTCACGGTGTAGAATTTTAAAGGTTTATTAACAACAACAAAAAAACCCTAATCAGGATGCCCACAATACAAAGACACAGCGCTGGGCGCAGGGCAGGTCTGGCCAGAGGCACAACACCTGGCACCTGTACAGCTGCCTTTATACCCTCTGAGTGTCAATCAAGAGGCACAGATACACTTATCCAAGCACGGGTTCTGACGTTCCCAGCCCGCCCCTACATTTGCCCATTCAGGGCGGACTCTGCCTGGGCCCAGCCACTTGGAGCATGCTCAAGTGAGATCAGGAGGGATCTCATCTTGACTGATGTCTTGATTGACACGCTACATAGAACTGTCTGGAAAGTCCCTGTCGACCTTCATCAGCCATTTTTTTCATAGTCCCTTATACTAGAAATTATAATAATTGAACATCATTAGCTAATTATGATAATGAGAACCTTTGTCCACTATAACAAGGGCATTATGACAACAAGGGGGAAGGTACAAAGAAGGGGAACATTACTGTAGGAAACGGCCTCGTGACCTTTGCAGGTTAACTGGTTTATTAACAAAACGACAACAACTGGAAACAGGAGTCTGGGATAGGCCCAAATTCCCAATGACAAAGAGAGAAAGGCAGCGCAAGCAACGCTGGGCACTCCTTCGGTCAGACGTGTCCTGCACGAGGGCCCAGCGCAAAGCACCAGGAGAGTTCTTATAAGCTGTCCTTGAGCAGGATTGGTCCATTTCCTGATTCTCGCTGCGATTGGCTCGTTTAGAGGCCTTCTGATTGGCTCATTCCAGTGGGGCATTCCTGTCCAATCATTTACACAAGAGCCCGGCTCATTGGTCCATGTGTCCACCAATCCGAGCTCAGAATGATGCCATTACACCTGCTGCAAGCTTCTAGAAGATTCCTCCATGAGCCATGGCACAACACCCCCGGCTGGTGGTTACATCCAAACATTACACCTGTGCATTGCATGCTACAACCTCATTACCCCTCACTGACAACAAGCTCAGCCCCAATATAACCAAACAACTCACTGCAACATTGCTAACTGTATAACCAGCCCGCGAAAGCCAACACATCTATGACGTTACGACAGTAACCAGAACATTGTAACACACAATCTAGTCTAGCTATAACTAATTAAATATAACAGGAGCAATTAACCATTCAATTCTTTAATGTATCACACTTTATTTCTTATACGAAAGCCAACCTCACTTCTTGCCATTTATAACAGGACTCCACCACCTCCCTGGGCAGTGTGTTTCAATGCCTGACCACCCCTTCCATGGAGAAATTCCTCCTGATGTCCAACCTGAAGCCTTCCTGGTACCACTTGAGGCTGTTCCCTCTCCTCCTGTCCCTGTTCCCTGGGAGCAGAGCCCGACCCCCCCCGGCTGCCCCCTCCTGTCAGGGAGTTGTGCAGAGCCACAAGGTCCCCCCTGAGCCTCCTTTGCTCCAGGCTGAGCCCCTTTCCCAGCTCCCTCAGCCGCTCCTGGGGCTCCAGACCCTTCCCCAGCTCCATTCCCTGCTCTAGACTCTCTCCAGCCCCTCCTGAATGTCCTTCCTGAACCCACCTGCCATGGACCCCTCGTGGGAGGGTGTTTCCAGTCCTGACAGGGTTTGCTTCTTTGATTAAAGTAAAAATGAAAAGCATAATGTGAGATAGAGCCAGAAATAGGTGAACATCAGAGGGGAAATGTCTGTTTGGCAGATAGTTCTGTCTCTCTGATAGTTTTAACTTTTTAGAAATGAGTCAATAATTGAGACTTGTTTTAGGGCATGTAGAATGTATAGGTTGTGGAGACTGCCAGGTTTTAAAATATCCCACACTGCTCTGTGCCCCTGGCATTGGAATTACTGATGTAAAAGTGTTTTCATAGAGTCATAAAGTCATGTAGTGGTTTTGATCCACTGGGAGGGACCTCAAAGCTCATCCAGTTCCACCCCCTGCCATGGCAGGGACACCTTCCACTATCCCAGGCTGCTCCAAGCCCCAATGTCCGACCTGGCCTTGGGCACTTCCAGAGATCCAGGGACAGCCACAGCTGCTCTGGGCACTCTGTGCCAGGGCCTCCCCACCTTCACACGGAAGAATTTTTTCCTAATACTTAATCTAAACCTGCTCTCTTTCAGTTTGAAGCCATTCACCCTTGTCCTGTCATTGCATGTTCTTGTACACAGTCTTGTAAATAATATTCTAAAGAGTTTTCTCACCCCATTGCCGTAATGTTTAAAATCCTGGCCCTGCCATGGCTGCATTCCCCTCCACTCACTGGAGTCTGTACAGGATAGTGGTCTAAGTCAGCTGGGCTTATCCGAGGAAATATTCCATGAGAATAATCCCGGGTATTAGATGCAGAAAGGACTTCTAATTCCTTCCTCCTACTCCAGTGTTGCTGAGCGGAAGAAGCTCTTTGGCGCTAAATCAGAGCTCTCCCTTCAGAGCAGAACCCTGGGCCTGCCCTCAGGACACTCAGTGCTGTGACAAGGCTGAGTTCGTTCAGGTTTAAAAGCCCATGGCCACAGAGATTTTCTGTGACTGACTTTCCTCAGGCTGGTGAGGAGGTGTTTTTATATCTGACATGCCTGTTGTCACAGCAATCTGTTCTTCTGTGTTTTTTGCAGCCCAAAGGTCCCTACCACTGCTTCTTGTGGGGCTGCAGAAGGCTGCATTGACACTTGGAGGAAGCAGCCCAGACTGGTGACAAGACACTGGAAACACCCTTGGAGGAAGAAAAGGAATGGCCCAGGCAGCTGAGAGACCACATCCAGGGATGAGGTTTTTTAGGTGAGTGCCTCAAAAACGGACTCACCCAATACAGGATGAGTTTGAAAGTTGTATTTCAGTTCAAGTCTCTTTTCTGAGAGGCTGGTTTCAGAATCCTTGGATGAGAGAGTGAGCTGCGTGTACAGTTCCTGCAGTGATGAGTGGGAGATCTCACACATACCTCTAAGGGACTGTTTCCTCTTCCCTTCCTTGCTGACTTTTCCCCTGGCAAAGCTGCCTTTTTGTCTGTCCCAGATAACTGGGATGCAGCAGGCTCAGTTATTTCCTGGATGTCATCCCTGTTGCTGTGTTTAAAGCCCAGCAGCAGTGGGGAAAGTGAGAAATTGCCTGGAGGGAGCAGGATTTGCTGCTTTATTTTTTCCCACTTGTTGCTCAACCTTGTCCTCATTCCTAAGTGCACCACTGCACACACCCAACAGATGTGGTCATATTTCCTGAACTTCTGTGTGTGCCGAATGCGAGTCCCTTCAAAAATCTCTCCAGCAGTGGGTTCTGAACCCTTAGAGATCTTGCCCTGAATTCCCAGTAATTTGGGTTGATTTTAGCCAATGACACCACCCTGCAGGGATCTGCGACTCGCACAGGAGTCTGGGAAGAGGCTTTGGAGACCTTGGAATTAGCAGTGACACCGTGGGGCTGTTCATTCCTGATTTCTGCCTCTCACTTTGCTGGCAGCACAAAGGTGAGAGGTGCCTCAGAGGAGCCTTCCATGGACAGTGCCCTGGGAACAGAGGCCAAACACAATTCACGCGGCACAGAGGGAGAGGGAAACAAAGAAACGCAGATGTGTAAAAGAGGGGAAATACATCAGGTGTTAATACCCTGCCCTGTTCCTGTCCCCTTACCCAAATAATTAGGCTTTGCTGGTACTAGCGGTGTCAATCTGAAGGACAGGTGGCATTTTTGTTAACAAGAGCAGTGGCTGAGGACATGCAGGAAGAGCTTGTCCTTGTTCTCTCTGGACACAGGTGTTGGTGACAGCACTGCAAACCTCGTTCCGGCCCAGCACCAGGGTCACAGCAGCTGACACATATTTAAAGGGCAGTTTATTTTAAATTGTGAACAGACACATTGACTTGTAAATATTTTAGAAATACATCCTTGATGCGGGGTGCTGAGGGGTGACTGGAATCGCCGCTTTAACCCGAAAGCATCCCCTGCAAGGGATGCCCTGGGGGTGCAGCTCGGCACCTAGCAGGCCGATTTCCTAACCCCCGTGCCGACGGTTGGCACTGAGACACAGCCCCGCACCCAGGCCAGGATAGCTCATATGTTACCAGGAGCAAGGAGCGTGGAGGGCTCTCCGCATGGGTTCTGAAAGGTTTATTCCGAAGGGGTCAGAGGCGAAGAGGCCGAGCAGGCCTCGTGTACAAGCTTATAAGGGGTAACAGAAGGGGGGCTGGCACAGCACCAGCGACCAATTACCTGGGGGCAAGGGGCAGGGAGAAGGCAGAGGGATACAACAACCAAGGGGGAGAGGGAAGGGGTGGAGTAGGGGACCAGGTACCAGACAGGTACTGCCTGATGGGAGAAGAAGTCTTTCCCTGTAACCCGAGCAGGGGGAGCTTATTTGTTCTCTGAGCTGACCCACCAGCGCAGGGGGTCTCCCGGACCAGGGTTTTCTGGCATCCCAGCTTCTACCGCTGCCAGCTCACCCACCCCAACACATCCTGCCATTATAAAAAGCATCCTGTCATTCAGGGGGAAGACATTTCATTCTTCACCTGCAGCAAGATGATCTAGTCTTTCTATTGCCTATGAAATGAAATGCTTTGGGAACTGTAACCTGACAAGAGAAGACTCCAAGGGTGCCTGGGCATTGGGCCAGCCTCCGGGGCTCTCTTCCTCGTGTAGGATGGGTGGTTAGACCAACTAATGGCAATTCTCCTTCTCTTTATGCTGCCGGCTCCCTTCCAACTCCAAGGAAGTGGTTTGGGGTGCCATGCCTCAGTTTCCTCAGTCACATGGTACCACAGCACTGGGAGGGGTTCTGTGAGGGTGGCTGAAGAGCTCGTGAGGGTCACGAGAGCTGCTTGTGAGGATCAGTTCTTGAGGGCTTCTCTCACCTTGAAAGACCTGATGGTCTTGAAAGGCCTCATGGAGATTTGTGAGCACACATTAATGAACAAACGGTGTCAGTCCCAGGCAGGAGCAGCTGCTGTGTGCGTGGGAGCTGACAGAAGATGTGGCTGCCCAGCAGGCTGGGCTCTGATAACCCAGGAGATACAGTGTCAGTGTGTGCCCTTGGGCCATGCACACGCAGGCTGGGGCCCTCTGTCCAGCATGAGCTCCCATGGCATGGATGGGCAGGAACAGCCATTAATGTCCAGCCATGAAGGATAACTCTGGACTGTGCAATTTGGAGCTGGTTCTCGTGGGTCACAGCTGTGCAGCCATGAAGGTGTGATGGGGAGGACACTCACGGTGTAGGTGATGGGATGGCTCTGGGACAGTGAGGGGGAGCCAACCCACACATGGCTGATCCCCAAAGGGGGACTCCTGCTTCTCCATCTGTGCTGTGTTTAATCATTTCTGCCCCTAGACAGGAGACCACTGCCAGCCACAAACTGTGTGCCAGAGAAGGCTCGGGTTGGACATTAGGAAGAATCTCCTCACAGAAGGGGTGATTAGATACTGGAATGGGGTGCCCAGGGAGGTGGTGGAGTCACCGTGCCTGGAGGTGTTTCAGGAAAGCCTGGAGTGACGCTCAGTGCCGTGGTCTGGTTGACAAGGTGGAGGTCAGTCACAGGTTAGACTCAATGATCTCAGAGGTCTTTTCCAGCCTCCACGATTCTGTGGTTCTGTGATTCTGTGAAACAGGATGGCTGAGGATCAGGGCCTCCTCTGGGTTCAGCCAAGCCTCCTGCAGTGCCGAGACTTAAGAGAGAGCGGCTGCACCCCAGAGTGGTGCTCTGGCCCACAGAGGAAGCCTCTGTGGGAGAACAGAGGGAGAAGGGAATTCTCTGCGGCCAGAGAATTTTTCAACAGCTGATGCTCTGTCCTGGAGTCTGGGATCCTGTGAGGTGGTGCAGGCCTGCTGTGAACCAAACAAGAGCTTGAGCCTCCTGGGAGGGAGCTGCCATGGGAAGGGGCAGGGGATTGTGCTCTGATGGAACTGAGGCAGGTGGAGACTTGGTAAAGCCAGACCCAAAATATTTTCATCTTCCAAGCCAGGGGTGTAGAGTACTGCCCACAGCAGGGGTGCTTCCAGCTCCTTGGGTGTAGAGATGTCTGTGAAGCTCCAGTGCCACCCTTCCTGCTGTCCTCCCCCTGCCACATGTGTGATGTGAGGGAAGAGGGGAAGGAACAGAACCAGGATGGCTGTGATGGATCCTGTTTGTGAGGTTTGAGTGGCTGCAGCCACTGGAGACTCCTCCGCTCTGCACCCATTCCTGTTCCGCGTGGGTGTCCCAGGAAGTCTGGCTCTTCCTTACTTGGCAGAGAATCACTGCCCTTGGCACCCTTTTCTGTAACACCTGATTCAGCCAAAAATAAGTTTCTCCAAGACTTTTGATGGAATTGCATGAACAGTTATGCCTAAGTGTATTTTTGGCATCAGGCCTTCCGGGGCTCAGTTTTGCCTTCGAAGGTTGTGCAGGAGAGCTGCAGTCACCCCAGTACACCTCATGCTGTGACTGCTCCTTAAACCTGGCTGGCTTGGGGCTGTTGGGCTGGGCTGATGGTCAGGGGCCCCTCCTGCCTCCCCGTGGGTGTCCTGGTTTAACCCAGCTGCCAAGTCAGCCCCGCGCTCGCTCACTTCTCCACAGTGTGTTGGGCGGAGAGTCAGAGGAGTGAAAGCGAGACATCTTGTGGGTTGAAATAAATCAGTTTAATAAATAAAGCAAAAGCCATGCACACAAACAAAGTAAAACAAGGGATTCATTCACATGTCCCAACAGCAGGAACAATGGGGGAAAATTCTCTATGTGAGACCAAGGAAGTCTTTGCTAATAGAATCACTGCCTTGGGGGCACCTTATGGCCAAGATCCCCTGGTTTGGAAGGGTTGCTCAGTGCAGTATTGAACTACGTCTCAGCCTTCTTCCAGTTTTCACAGCTGGGGTTTTATTTCCCTAAAAATTCCCAAGTGGATACAGAATTCATCATCTTCTGACCTGCCATGCTGAGTTGCTGGTAAGCAGCTGCTCTATTTTGGAAAGGGTGAAAGAATTTCTGGGGAGGCCCCTGGGCAGGTTGAATTTCTCTGTTTGGTGAGACTGGGAGGGCTGTGGTTATAGGATCCCACCTGTATTTGTCCCCCTTGGAGCAGGATGCTCTCCAGAAACCTTAGCAGAGACTTGGAGAAAGTGACTCAGTTGTGTTTGGAAGAGGTGATTTCAGTGCAAGTAAAGTATGTGCTCGTTTCCTCTGGCACAGAAGAGAACACAAAATGTTAATAGGTTCCCCCAGTACAACCAAATGTTGTACTTTCTCAGCTCTGCCATCAGCCTTTAATTTGGGGGGCCCAGATGTGGATCCAGCAGTGTGCGTGGGAGTTTTGCCTCTCCCTGCAGGGTTGACCTCGAGGAGAGCCAGGGAAGCTCCAGCTACAGTAACTGGTTGTCTCCTGTAGGGCTCAGCCCAGAGACAGCTGGGGGTCTGTCAGGGGTTTTTGCAGCCCTTGGAAAAGGGACAGGGAATGAGCACAGGCCTTTTATTTCTGTATTGCTTGAAGGATTTAAAATATAAACCAGAAAAATAAACACAGATGTGCAGGTGGGAAGCTGCTGAAGGCTCCCAGTAATACACCGGTCATTTTCATCTCCACACCTTTTGTTGTCAGCTGTAATGACAAACATATATTTATGTTCAATTGCAGTGATGTGTTACACTCATCCGACATCATCATCAGTCACCCAGCTGTGCTGAACTACCCCAAACTGTTGTGTTTCCAGCTGTGGGGCTCCTAGCACTGAGGGACTGTCTGTGGTGTGGGGTTTCCCTGGACATGATCTTTTCAGGTCAGACGTTCTCCCCAGAAGACAGTGACACTTCTGTTAAAAAGTTATTCTCTCCTGTCTAAATTAATCATTTTGCTGCTAATTTTGGAAGTAACAAGATAGCGTGGCAGGCAGTTCTCTCAGCACACGTGTAGGTTGTATTAAAAATAGACATTAAAACAGAATTTCTTGGGCCCTTTTAAAATGACCTGGACCTTTGTCAAGAGAGGTCCATGCTTTCCGTCCCCCAGCATTCCCCCCTCCTTGGAATGCTGCTTCCCTCACGATTTTTTGATTAGCATTGCTTGCTGCCGTAGGTTTTATTTCTCATATTATATTTCACCTTCCCCTTCTCCGTGTCCCACTGCAGCCGCTGACCAGGACAATCCCTGGCCAGTCTGGGCAGGGCAGGAGGGCATAATGTTGCTGACAGAAGACTACAAGAGGCAATTAACAGCTTCTCCAGCATGTAGGCCCTGACTGGGTACAGGTTATTCCCTACTTGTCGAAGAGCCTTCTCCTTGGAAGGGAAGACAAAGGAGGGCCTGGACACAGAACCTGCTCTGCATTTCTGCTGTGCTAGCTTTCTCTTCGGGCAGGATTATTTCAAGAGTAGGTTCCAAGTGGTGTTTTTTGTCAGGAATGACCTGTACGAGTGTGACACATCACCAGTGAGTGCTTGCACATCACTGATGCTGTGCTGGATGGTTCTGGACTTCTGGCCCTGTGGAACAGATGGGTTCAGGAGCAGTGGGAGTGAGCCAAAAGTCCCATTTCCCTCCATTGCTGTTCTGGGCTCAGTGACAGAGGGCTGGCAGGGGTGTGTAATGCAGAGCAAGATTCAGCCCGTGGCTGTAGGAGTGAAGAACATCTCTGGAGGGCTGTGCTTGCCCTTTCTGTGGAAACATGGGGGCCCTACAGTGCTGAGAATCACAAACCTCTGAGAGCAGCCTTTGTGCTGGGAGAGGGGGTGGGAGCTGCTGTGCCAGCAGGTGTCTGGTGCAGCACTGGAAGATACTGGTAGGTTATGGGAAGGTGCTGGCAGGAGGTGGTCGTGTCCTGCTTCGGAATGCACTGGCAGGGATGGAAGGGCTGACACCAATGTCAGCAAGCACTGCACTGGATGTTCTGAGCTTCTCCTGAACTGCAGTCTGCTGCAGGGATGTGGAGTCTCCACTGGAGCCTTGCTGCAGGTGTTGGGGCAGTGCAGAGGTGCTGTGAGAGCAGATAAACACCTGCTCTGGAGGGAGCTCTGGATTGCTCAATGATCCACCAAGCTCTGGAGGGAGCTCTGGATTGCTCAGTGATCCACCAAGCTCTGGAGGGAGCTCTGGATTGCTCAGTGATCCACCAAGCTCTGGAGGGAGCTCTGGATTGCTCAATGATCCACCAAGCCGCCCCAGCCTTGAGGGCCAGGCCTCTCCTGCCTGGTGCTGTGCTCTTTACTGCACAAGCGCCTGTCCTGGCCTCACAGGTATCTCGTGGGTGGCAGTGCACATCCCAGCTCCCCTCCCAGTTGGCCCTATTTATGGAGTTCCAATGTTGGCAGGTAGGGAAGTGAGACATTTGAAGCATGAGGTCCTGTCCTGGCGAGGCAGAGAGATTTATTTGAGCTGATGAGACTTCTTGTCATTGCCCAGGGTTAGGAACTCTGCACATGTGTTCCAAACCATCATTTCCAGGGCACGAGTGGGCTCATTATTCAGGACAAAGCAAACAGAACTTTGTTAGAGTGGGAGGAGGGATTTCTACCCAGATAAATTATACCCTGTTATCACCACATGAAGGGCAGTCACACGTCAGAAAATTTCTCCTGAGGGCTAAAATGACTTCCCTCCCTTTTTACTTCACCAGTCTGATGTCCCAGAGCTGTGTAATTTGTCTTTGCTGTGCACACAGGGCAAGCTGGGGGGGAAGCCACTCAGCCACAGGTCAGATGGGCAGAAATGTCTCCCACGGAAAGATTTAAAGAGTGGAGAGTGTTTCTTTTACTGCCCCCATTCCTGCTAGATAATAGGGGAAATTCTCCTGAAAATTGATCTTGCTGCTTCACAGCCCCTTCCCAGGCTTTCCTTGTTGGGGAATACTCATGATGGGTAATACAGGGGTGACCAGATAGTCCCTAGGAGTGGTCCCAGCCCTGCAGGGTATCCCAGGAGCAGGGATCACCATTGTGTGCACAATGTCCAGCTCTTACTGGTGCAGAGAGCTGTGATCCTAAAAACCACTGCCATTTTTAATGTTTGCTCCCACAAGAGCCAGAAATACCTGAGCAGGTAGAGTTTTTGATCAGTTTGGGCTTGGATTAGAGACTTCAAAATTTCTTTCCTTCTGTGATTCTGTTTTGTGACACAGCCACGATTCAAGGTATTGCACAGGAATTAGTGACTAACAGACCCCCCCTCTATAGATGTCTGGTCCCAAAGGGATTTATTTCAAAGCCAGGGCAGATAATACTTCAGTGTCTCTACAGACTCACCTCCTGTTTGCCCCAATGCAATCTCAGCCCATGCAGGTCAGACATGTGAAAAATTAGGTTCATTTCTCCTGTTAAAATTTAAAAGTTTAATAAAGGACAATAAAAAGACAGAGATAATAAAGCAAAAATTACAGCGCGCTGGGTACCCTTGGCTCTTGGCCAAGAGCACCCTTTCTATTGAGGAGACACCCTTTACATACCCTTACTATTGCATCAGCCTAGTACATATTCATAGACAATTATACATATTCAGACCTTTCCCAAACTGTTTAGCTTGGCCCCTTCTCGGGTTCGCCTTTTTAGAGCATGCGTATTTCTTGGCTATAGTCTTAGTCAGCTTTTTGTTATCACTTCCAGCTGGGTTTTTGTTCATGGTTTCTGCAGATGGTGATTCCTGATAGCTGGCATGTTTGTAGCAGGGATGTTCATCATACATTCATTGGATGTTATCTGGCCAAGCAGACAGCTCAGTTAGCACAAGCATAACTATATCAGCTATTTCAATACCGTGTCTAAGTCTAATAAAAAGCATTAGTTACTGTTACAAAACTATATCTTCATAGCAAAGCTACTTTAACATACAGCACCTACTTAAACATTTGTACAAAGCCAGTATTATAATGTGTATTTATCACAGACAGACAGGGACAAGGCAGATGTGCACACCTTGAGCGCTCCCCACCCAGGTAACCCCCAGCCCAAACAGTGCTACCACTGTCACCATCCATCCCAGCTGCAGAAAACACCTCAGATACTTCTGCTGGCTGAAGGTTCTCTTGCTCCCCAAGACCCAGGAGGCCTCTGACACAGTTCAGAGCAGCAGGGTTGGAGCACCAGAGCTGCTGGAAAAGAAACAGACTTCGTTTGATTGCTTTTTCTTCTCCTTTGACAAATATTTCAGTACAGATGCTGAAAACCTTTCAATTCACTAAAATTTGCCCATGTGTGCTATTTCTTCCAAAGTCAGTCCCCTTTTTGAGGGTCTCTCCACAGGACTGATGAGCCACATTCTGTGTGTGTCCAGTCCTGTTCTGGGGTAGAAGAATTAATTTAGGCACCCTCTTCAAAGGCCTGACAAAATACCTTGGTGCTGGTCACTCCTGTGAGCATGACGAGGAGCTGGAAGGGGCCAGCTGGCAGGACATTAGCAGCAGCTTGTTTGTACTCTGAGCAAGCTGTCCTGGCCCTCAAGCTCTTCTTTTTGTTTGGGCGAGTCCTGCAGGGCAGTAGTGCCCACCTACCTCCCATTAGTGCCAGCCGCTTGGAGATCCTGCTCAGGTCACCCTCCGTGTGCCATCTGAACAGCCAAGAGCCACACCTGTGAAGGTTGAGGGCAGTGCCAAGGAGCATTCCAGCAGGGAGGGTGGGTTTATGCTTCCCCTGAGACTGAATCACTGAATCATTTAGGTTGGAAAAGACCTTTGAGATCATCGAGTCCAAGCTATGCCTGACCCCCACCTTGTCACCCAGCCCAGAGCACTGAGTGCCACATCCAGTTGTTCCTTGGGTACCTCCAGGGTTGGAGACTCCAAAGCTCCCTTGGCAGCCCCTTGCAATGTTTAATCACCCTTTCTGTGAAGAAATTCCTCCTAATGTCCAACCTTCCCTGGCACACCTTGAGCCCTTTTTCCTGAGCACGCTAAAGCTGAAGAGGGCTCTGAGCCCTGACTAGACAGGGGTGGCTGCAGCAGGACCTGTTCCCATTGCAGCTGGTTGAGCTGGTGTGATCTGCAGGGTTGAAAGGGACAGTACACACCCCGTGTTGTGTCCTGAATCCCTCTCTCGCAGGGCAATGTTTGACCAACCCAGGCAGCCCCTCTCTGTGTGCTCGTTCAGGCCCTGGCAGCAGAAGCAGGGCAGTGCTGCAGCCTGGCTCAGCTTTCCTGCTCCAAACCAGAGGCTGTGACAGTGGTGATGGACAGACAGGGAGGGGACGTGAGGGAGCAGAGGGGAGGGTGTGTGTGCCCCTTCCCCACAGCCTCTCCCACTCGGAAGGTGTTTATCCCAGTGACAAGTGCTATGGGCCCTTCATAACTGCTGCATTAGCAGAGGATCAAGTGGCACTTAATGGGAGCAGTCTGCCTCATAAAGTGTGATGGGAAAGGTCGCCAAGGTCGAAGGGGAAACATTTTCAGCAGGCTGACACAAGCCTTGGCTTCTGCCTGACAACAGGTGCCAGTTTGCTGGGCTGCCCTCCCCTCCAGCACTGCTGCTGCCCTGTCCCCTCCCGTGTGCTGGCTCCAGGCTCTGCAGCGGTGCCAGGAGTGTCTGTGAGCTCCGTGGGTGGCACACGGGGAATAAACCTTCTGCAGGATGCAGGGAAAAGGGGATCTGAGGCCACCGGTTGGCTTCTGAACTAGGGAAAAAAGAGAGTCGGGGTGTGACAGCATTTCCTTGTGAGCTGCTCCAAGCTGAGTGGGTATGTTGAGCATGGCTGCAGCCGTGGGTAGGTTTCAATGCCACAATAAACAGCTTCACTCCTCAAGGCCACTGGTTTTGCTGGGGTTTGTCTCTCCCTGTGCTGGACTTCCGTTGGGTTTGCTGAAATGAAGTTGCTGGGTCTCAGCCAGTCTACAGTTTGAACAACCCCAGTTTGCCCAAGCCGAATGAAATCCTACTGCTGCCCCTGGCAAGGCTGTCCCTGCAGTCAGACACGTATTGATGGCTTTGCAAGTCTTCTTGTCCTCCTCTCTCGCTGCTTTGGTGTCCCATCTGTCTTACACAGTTTCATTTGGGACAATGCAGGGTTTTCAGTCCAGGCCAAGTTGCTGATGACAAGCTAATTAAAGACCAAGCAAGGGAGGAGCAGCCTAATGAGGGAGAAGTGGGAGGAAGGGCAGTTTGCCAGGACTGTGCTGGGAGACTCTGGCTCAGTGGAACTAATTGTGTGCTGTAATTGATGGTTTAAGGGAGGCCCTCCTCACACAGACTGTAGGGCAGAGGAACAGAGATCTGCTTCAATGGTGTGTTCTGGGAGACTGGGATGGGATCACACCTTCCCAGCTCCAGGGCTTCCTCTATAGGGTCAATCCTTAGCTTTAACGTGGAGTTCCCCTGTCCTACACCGTTGGAAATAGGACACCTGGAGAAAGCAGTATGGCCATGTCAGCACAAACAAAAAGCCAGGAGCAGGAGTGGCATCTTCTCAGGACCAGCAGTGCTCAGGCTGGAGGTCCTGTGCCCCCCCAGCAGCCCTGACCATGAGCCACAGGATCACAGAATCGTTTATGCCAAAAAGACCTCCAAGGTCATGCAGTCCAACCATTAACCCAGCACCGCACAAGCCACCACTAACCCATGTCCCTAAGCTCCACATCCACATGTTTCCTGGATACTTCCAGGGATGCTGCCTCCACCACTGCCCTGGGCAGCTGTGCCAGGGCTTGATCACCCTCTCAGTGAAGAAATCTTTCCTAACATTCAATTTAGGCAGGCCCTGGCCAGCTCCCTTCCTGCAGCCCTGTGAGGGGAATGGGGCATGAAAAGGAGGTGGGTTCTGGCACTGGCGGGAGTAGAGGCTCTGCTGGATCATTTCATTTGGAACGTGTGTGCTGGGAACTCAGGGGTTACCCCAAGTACTCACAGGGAGTCAGCACAAAGAGCCAAGTGCTGCAGGTGGTGATGGGGCTGTGCCAGAGCTGCGTTAGCATGGCCCTGGTCTTAGCTCCTCACCCTGAGTCCCCTTCACCCACTTCATCCAGAGGAATCAAAGCAAGGCAATTCCTCACCTCTGGGGAATGATGGAGTGTGAGAAAACATAATTTATGAGTATGAAGAGACTTTTATTTGGCTTTGCTTCCTGCAGTTTCCATGCTGAATTTCCTTTCTGAATGGTGGCACTGAGATTTCTTTGATTCACAACCAAATTACTCAGTGCATCCCACCAAACATGGGGAAATGAGAGCTTCTGCATGCTCTCTGTAGCTCCAAAAGGGACTGTGGACTGTAGAATGGTTGTGTCTTGAGTGTTTTGTTCTGAAATCTGGAGAAAGTTTTTTTCTAGCCGTTACCTCAGGAATGCTCATTTCTCAAGTAAAACCGTGCAAGAGCTCTGCATTTCCCACCTCCTCAGGAATGTCTGGGGATTCTTGCTGCAGCAGAATGTTCCTAACCATGAGGCATGGCCTGAGGGCTGCTGTAGCAGTTGTGCTTGGCACAGGCTCTGCCAGGGATCTGTTTGCAGAGAGAGCTCTGTCCTTGAGGCCGTGTACCCAGGGCAGTCAGTGGGTGCAGCCGCCTGCACTGCCCTCCGTGCCCTGCGACCTCTCCTCACAGCTTCTAAAATTCCTCTCACCACAGGGGGGCATTTCCTTATTATCAACACCTGCTTGGACAGGCAGAGGCACTGACCCCTTCCAGAGGCACTGGGACTGAAAGCTTTGGGGCATAACTCTGTGGAGGTGTTAAAGCTGGCTGTGGGTAATTTATAGTCTGCAGCAGGGACACAGCCCCTGGGTGCAGGGTGCTGGGGCAGGAGCTGTGCCGTCAGCTCTGCTGTCAGCTGGGTGTACAGGGGGAGGAGGGGACACTCCTTGGTCACAGCTTCCCACATTCTCCATCCCAAGTCAGCAGAGTCATGTACCCCAGGAAACTGTGGTGATTGTGAGGCCCCAGAGCCCCCAGCAGGTCCCATGGAATGCTGCCAGAGGCACCCGCACACAAACAATGGAAGAACCATCACAGCACAGGACAGACACACACAAAAGGGGAATTTCTGTTTGGATGAAACACCCATCTGGGATTTCCGTCTAAAGGACGTGGAGGTCTTGCAGTGGGTAAGAATTGGGACCTCCTGTTCCAAGGGCTTCTCTGGCAGGGTGTTGGCAGCCTGTAAAGCTGTGGTGACACTGCCTTGTTCACCCAAATGAGTGCTCCGGGGTACCCAGAGCTCTCCCCATGGCCCTGCTGCCACCCTGGGACACGGGGGCCATCGTGCTGGGACATGGGCCCATCGTGCTGGGACACTGGGCCATCGTGCTGGGACATGGGGCCATCGTGCTGGGACACAGGGCCATCGTGCTGGGACACGGGGCCATCGTGCTGGGATACAGGGGCCATCGTGCTGGGACACGGGGCCATCGTGCTGGGACATGGGGCCATCGTGCTGGGACA
>VZRR01002059.1:122932-171898 GCA_013398015.1 Oreocharis arfaki
GGGGCCTTGGTGCTGTGACAGGGGGCAAGCTTGCTGGGACAGGGGGCCATCGTGCTGGGACATGGGGCCATCGTGCTGGGACACGGGGCCATCGTGCTGGGACACGGGGCCATCGTGCTGGGATACAGGGCCATCGTGCTGGGATACAGGGGCCATCGTGCTGGGACACGGGGCCATCGTGCTGGGACATGGGGCCATCGTGCTGGGACACAGGGCCATCGTGCTGGGACACGGGGCCATCGTGCTGGGATACAGGGCCATCGTGCTGGGACATGGGGCCATCGTGCTGGGACACGGGGCCATCGTGCCGTGCACTCAGTTCACTGTAGGCTGGCAACTGAAAGAGAATGTCCAAGGGTCAGGACAATAAATTGCCAGAATAGCTGTATAGCAAGTCACTCCCCACTGGCATTTACTGCAGCCAAGAGTTTCTGAGCTCAGTGTCTCCTGGACATTTGTCCTCCCAGATCTCCTGACCTTAGAAAAGGCCTCTGAATTTCAGTGGCAGAAAGCTGTGACACAGAGTTCTCATTATAAAATAAATCTATAATAACTCTGTCAGACACTCCACCTTGTTATTCCAACCAGAAGCCTGGGCTAACCACATCTGGTGGTTAAAAGTCTCCTGATATTCCTTTTTATGGACAGTTATTTTCTTTGTCCTTCTCTCACCTTGTCTCCCCTTTTGGTATTTACCTTTGTAAGATATTTAATATTTTTTATCACCCTTCTCTCTTTTGTTGGGCTGAACAAAGGCACCTTACTCACTCTATTTTAATACAACTTTCCCTCCCTCCACTGCCTGAGCAGCCCATGGTGCCACCTCCACACATCCTCCTACTTGAGAAAATTGGTTTTCAACATGGACAAACAGCTGTGTTCCCTGGATTGTGGTGGAGGCCTCAAAAATTGGGATCAAAAGCTGGCACTGATATTTCCCTAGATATTTCCCTAACAGCAATACTTACCAGCTTGTGCTGGAATTGCACCTGGAATTTTCCACCCACACTCTCATGGTGATTTCCATTCCTGTGTCCTCTGTTCTCCAGTCAGCTTTGTCATCACCATTTTTGCCATCATTATGATTTAAAATGGAGGCTTCACACATTCTCCCGCTCTCAGCACTGCAGAGTCAACCCATTTCATCTTCTTTTTTCATCTAGATTTTTTCACTGCTTGTCTTAAGGAATTTGTACTGTCCTACCTAGGCTGATATTTGTCAATTCTTAATCACTTAACCAGGCTTTGCAAACAGACCAGGTTGGAAAAGGCATAAAGCTGGTAAAACACCTCTTCTCGGACTTGTCAGGACAAGAAACTTGATGGAGTCTGTAGGTGTGAGGAAGATGTGAAGGGTGTACCTTGGGGAATCAAGGTCATAGGAGGAAAAAAACCCTATTTTTTTTCCATCTATGTTTGGTGTGGAGGTCCCTACACCTGAGTCTCTCATTTGTGAGTGTCTCCACTTAAGTGAGTGTCAGACTGAAGCCTCAGGAAGCTGTGTAACATAGAAATGAAGGAAACCAGCAGATTTCGAGGACCAGATAGATGAAAATCCGCCCCAATGCAGGGATGAAATAGCTGAACTGTGGTCTTACACTTACAATTGACTCCATACTGGGACAAATACTTGAGGATCAGAGTCAGGCCCCTGAGTGTAGCAATAGACCCAATTCCCTGGCAGGAATGGCATCTTCATAGCACCTGTACAAGGTCAAAGGAACCTGATCACTCACGGTTTTCTCCTCACTGAAGGCAGATGAAACAACGTGGATCTTCTCTGAGCACACCCAAACGTACTCCTTTCATAAGCCAGGACTCCTCAGTTATTAATAATAGCTGATATCAGACTGCAGCATGGCAGCAATTCCTCACAGAGCTTTAATGACAGACTTTCTGGTAAGCAAAATCATTAGAAGAGAAATGTTGCCAGGAATCCTAAATCCCTGACTCTGGCATGCTGAGGTTTGGAAGCTTCCACCTCCAAACTGCTTTATGGGAGATGATTTGTGAGGATGGTTTTCAGCTCAGGAGTTCTTTCTGCAGTGCTTCATGTCATGCCTTTGCTGACAGGCACTGTCACTCCACCTTCACCTTGAGCTCTCTTGTATTCATTTTTGTTGCCTCCTTTTAGCCCTTTATCCATTTCCACACATTTAACAAAGCAAGTTTCTGCCGTTTTGCCCTGGTACTTGTACACAGAAACTTCACTGTCATCTTATGTTCGCTGCTCAAAGCTAGCACAACCATTCCACCTGGAAAGGAGATGTTCTTGGGTGGGTGCCAGATGAACCATCTCTGTGTGCCCATCATAAAGCTCTGGTTAAATCCAGAGACATGTGGCCAGCAGAGCAAGGGTGGTCACAGAGGGGACAGAGGGACAAACTCTTCTTTGTGCTTCCAAATTACAACAGGCAATGGCCACAAGTTCCATCTCAGGAGGTTCAGGTTGGGCACCAGGAAAGGGCCTCTCCAGGAAGCTGGTGCAGGTCTGGGACAGGTCGTCAGAGTGGGGGAATTTCCATCCTTGTGAGAGTTCAGGATGTTTGCTGAGACTCAGTGGAAAAGCCTTGGCTGCTCCAGTCTGGTGTTCCAGATAGTCCTGCCCTGAGTGGGGGGATGGACTGGGGACCTCCAGAGCCCCCCTTCACTGCCACCTCCGTGGTTCAGTGACCATCAGTGACCCAGCTGCTTCTCTCTGTCACCTGCCAGGCCAGGTGTCTTTCAGGTTCGCCAGGCCTGAACAGGCTGCCCAGGGCAGTGGTGGAGTCACCATCCCTGGAAGTGTTCAAAAAAACGTGTGGACACTTGGGGGCAGGGTCTAGTGGTGAACATGGCAGTGCTGGGGGAATGTTGGACTCAATGAGCTTTGAGGGCTTTTCCAACCTAAATGACTCCGTAATTCTGTGACTGTGTGACTTTGCTTGACCCTGAGCCTTGTAGGAGTGCTCTGCCCTTGCATCTCTGGAAACAATGCTTAGGGCAATGTAAAGTGGCAAATAATAAACCCTTTTCAAGAATTACAGCAGGTAAATAAATAAATCCTACAGGCCTCAGCTGCTCTGTGGGGACTCCCAGCTTTCCTGCCACCTTCTGACCAGCTCTGGGACCTGTGAATGGTTTGCCTGCTACACCACAGAGCCAAGGGTTAAAGAAGCTTTCCTGGGTGAAATGTTTAAGGAATTGCTAAAACCACTTGCATTGAAAAGGGCCCCAATTCGCTGAGACTTATAAAGTTAAACTGGGGCCAGTCTTCTCCTTTCCCCCTCTGGTTGAGCTCAGCAATCAGCTGACATAGTTAAGCTGACAGTCATTAGATTTATATGTCCTTTGCTTCTGGCATTCTGTCCTGTCTGCTGGGGCAGTTTGGGGCTGGTGACCTTTGTGGCATGTGGCAAGGCCAGTGAGTCTTGGCTTCTGCTGTAGACGGCTGTGGCTTGTTGTTTAAGGAAGTTTATTTCTCAAGGCTGTGGTCAGCAGTGAGCGATGCACTTGTGCTATTTTTGCAGGCATACCTAGAGAGTCAGGAAGGAGGCCAGAAGCCTTCCAGAGAAGACAAACTGCAGATCTCAATGTCCTTATCAATGAGGTGTATGTTCATAAGCTACAAAGGAGACACAAATTGTCCAGCAGGATAAATAAAGAGGGAGAACAGGGACAAGGAAGGCACCTGGAGTATCAGATAGCCACTTAGAAGGTGATGGATGGAGAGGAAAATACTACACCAGGAAGAGAAAGCTGGATTTTTAGCATAGATGTATGGGACAGAGAACTAAAATTGTGCTTTGAAAGACAAACATACACAAAGCCCAGAAATTTTATCTTCATGTACTTGCAGAAGGTGAGCAGCAACAATTAATGGTTTATTGGATTGTTTCCTGCTCTTTAGTTTTCCTCTGGGTTGCTGAGAGTCTTGCTCTCTGTGCTGGATTGACCCTCCTGCATCAGCAGCTCTCTCTCTGCTCTGCTGCCAGTTTGAAGTGGGATCCAAGTCCCTCAATATTGCCATGAAAGGGTGGGAAGGATGGCCAGGAGAGCATCTCACCAGTGCAATCCGGCTCCCAGCAAGGATTGGGAAACTGTCAGCATGACCCAGCTGGCTTGAGGAGCCAGAGGGAGTCCAGACTGGTAGTGGAACTGAGGAGTACAGGTCAGCTGGTTTGGGTGATAAACATGTGAGGCTTCTCCCCTTCTCCTCTCCACTGAGTGCTGCCCAGACAGCTCAGCCCCTCTGTGGTCACTGTGGGGAAAGAAACTTTGTTGTGGCTACCCCTTCAAACTGGAACTCGCTGGGTGCAAAGAGAGGAGTGAGTGGTGAGTGTAAAATGAGAGATGATTGAAAAACAAGCTGAATGAAGCTGAAGAGCACATGAATGAGGGCATGACCCATTCACTGTCACGGTCACACACAGCTCTGAACCACCTGGGACACTCAGTCTATCAGTCCAAGAGATTGACAAGGACATGTTGGATTTGGAAATGCCCAAACTATGAGCAATTTGCTTGCCCTTCAGCTTGCCCCAGAGCAGCAGCCCGGGTCTGTCTCAATGCAGGGTTAATCAGGGCCTTTGCGTGGGTCTGGTTTCCTCCTGCTCAGCTCCTGGCACTGGCATTGTCTGCCCCAGCCACCCTTCCCAGAACACGGATCTCCCTCATCCATCACAGTTCTGACACAGGATCCCTCTCTGACACCCACCTCTTCTTTCCTCCCTTCTCCCAGTCTGACCAGGATGGATCAGCACCCCTGACATTATCCTGCTCTTTTCAATGATCCATCCATCCACTCATCCATCCCCCACCCCCCATCTCCCTGCAAACTGACCTGCTCACTGTGTCCCTGCCCAGCCCGGAGCCTGCCTGTCTGCCCGGCTGGGAGCAGCAGGACGTGCCTGGGGGTGGAAAACACAGAGCGTGTGTGACTGTGGGTCACCAAAGCAAGCCAGGAAAACCAGCTCCTGGAAACTGCCAGAGACGGTTTGTAAACTGGGCTGCAGACACGGGATCATCAGCCTGTTCCTATTCAGAGGCTCTGCTTTTCCCAGGCAGTTGCAAACTCAGCTGTGTTGAAGGGGAATAACGTTGCAACGAGGTGACAAAAGTCAGTGGGAGATGTTAAAGGAGGGGAAGGTGATTTATTTGAACACAGAATGTTTTCATTCACTCAGGATCAAATACAGGCACCCCTTAGCACCAAGATGTATCCCAGTGGTTTTCCCAGCATGCAGGCACCAAGAATTGTGCATCCAGGCACCAAGAATTGTGCATCCAGGTGATCCCAGTGATGTCAGGAAATGCTCCAGGTACTCGGTACCTCTTAGGTCTGGATGCTTCAAACTGAGGTGACTTGAAAAATGAAGTTTTGCATCTTCAGGAGCCTTGAAGTGGCTTCATCTTCTCCCACTGCCTGGGCCAGGCCACGTGGCCATCTGACCGTGATCTTCCTGGGCATCTCCAGTTCTGGGCTTGGCTCATCCCTGGGGCAGAGAAGCAACTGGGGAAAGGAGACTCCCATGGCTGGCTTCACAGCTGGTTCAGCTTCACAGTGCAGCCCTAGCAAGGAACTACTTTGGCAGAGACTTCTGAGATCTTCCTTGCTGCAGCTTCAGTCCTAAACAGAAGGATTGCTGCCTGTGACACTTTATGAAGTCAGCATTAGTGTGAAAGCAGGGCAGTAGTACCTGCAGGGATGATCCTGGATGAGGACTTTTGTGCCAGAGAGCATTGATCAATCCACTGCATATGCACAGGAATCAAATTAAAGTCCTTGGGAAAAGTCTTGCAATGGTTTTGAAAGTTAAGACAATGGGATCTCATAGATTCTTTCTAGAGACTGAGAGAGCATGGAAGGGAGAAATATCTCAGTTTGGATATCTCAGAACAACAGAAGCTCCTAACAAAAATGGACTTTCCTCTTCAGTTCCAAAGTAGGGGGAGCCATGATGATTTTTTGCCTTTTCTTTTACACCCCTTTTAAAAACCCTTTAATATAGTTTTCATGTATTCTTAGTGCTCTTAGCCCACATACTTACAATTCTTCAAGTCTGATAACTTAGCTGAGACCCAATATCCCGTTAGGCCAGGAGGCCAAATGTCCTGGAAGCCTCGCAGTCAGGGCTCAGAACGCCCCAGACACCAACGTCCTCTCGAGAACACATCCTGTAAACTGAGATAGGCCCATGAAGGGGGCAGGTTCCTCTGGATGGGGGATTCATTCAAGTCTCTCACTGGGGAATCTTTGATAGATGTGCTAATTTGCAAGGCCTATAAATTGTGTATGTGATTTATCGTGGGTGTGCATTTCAGTGCGCTTTTCAGTGCATTCCACCCGGACAAAGTGGTGCACCCAAGGATCCTTAAATAATACTGAGGTAAAAAACTCTTTTCCTCTTAACTGTGTCAGGCTTTTAATTTTAAGACCAGGGAAAGGCAACAAGGGAATGGCACATTCATTAAATGGTACAATTTTTCCTGTCACATGCTAGGGAGTGAGAGAAGAGGGAGGTAAATCCCTCTTTGCTTGACTGTCTGTCCATTGCTGGGCGCCCTCCCTGCTTGCTCCCTGCCTCTTCCCAGGGCTCTGCTCCTGCCCTTCTCTCCAGCCATGAGCAGGGAGGGCACATGGGCACACCAGTGTTCCTGAGGGCACAGACTGGCAGAGGGGACAGAGAGACCATCCAGGCCTGGAAACCAGCAGGGGAGCAGAACCAGCACAGGGGCAGGAGGGTTTATGGAAGGCGGAGTGGGAAAGGAGGGAGCTGAGTTTGAAGTGTGGTGGTAAAAGCCCCAGTTGTGCACGACTTGGGTGAGCTGATGCGTCACAGAAATGTTCTCCTGGAATCCAGGGACAGGGCTGTGAGTGCTCTAATTAGGGCCTAATTGCCCTGAGCAACCTCACTTGGGATTCCTTCCCACACCTCTGCCCGTGGCCAAGGGACTCTGCTTAAACTCAGACCTGAGCCTTCACCCCCTTCCTGGGCTTTGCTGCAGTTGCACCAGTTTTCAGGTTTTCCTGAATTGTTGTTTGGCCTTCCCAGGTTGAGCTTGGACCTGACTTCTTCCCTGGCCTTTGACAATCACAGGACTGTTGATGGGGATGCCTGATGGAACCATCCCCTCTCTGCTCACCCACTTCGGGTGCTGGGTTGAGTTTATCTGATCAGTAGGGTCCCTGTCCTGCCCCTTCCACCAGGGAGCAGCTCCCCAGCGCCCAGCTCTTACAGGAGTGCTCAGGTCCCTGGCCTGGCCCTGTGCCTGGCAGTGAGCAGTGACTGCTCACATTGGGTCCCTGTCACACGGCAGAACAGGTCACACCTGGCTGCCATGGGCTGTGTGGGGACAAAATGCTCAGCTGCCTTCATGACGTGGTCAAAGCCCTCACAAGACCATCAGGGACCCTGCAAGTGCCAGCCAAGCCAGAGTGACAGGGTGATGCCAGACCTGTCCCGGGCCAGGGCCCAAGGCAGCACTTGCAGGCTGGGCACTGCTGGGTGTCGTCTGCGCTGGTTTGTGCTGGGCTGGGAGGTCAGGTTACCCCCAAGAGCAGTCAGGGCTCACAAGGGCAGGCTCCTCTCTGGCTCTGAGACTGGCTCAGGTGTGCTTAGGACATCTCCTTTGGCATGGGCTAATTCCACCTGAAGGAGCCTGGAAGAGGGGAATCAGAAAGCCAGTTTGGTTCTCCCAGTTTGGCTGTCTCAGTTTGGTTCTCCCAGTTTGGCTGTACCAGTTTGGCTATCCCTTCTGCTCAGGTATTGGTTCATCTTTAAGTGACTGAATTCTTGGAGCACTCCCATGTGCCCCTGCTGCTATTCAGAAGGCGTGGTTATTGATCTGGTGGGAGTGGATGGCTGAGGGGTGGGGGAAAGGCACAACAGTTAATAAAGAAGCTCTGGTGACAATGACCCTGTTTGCAGCTGAACCCTATGGAAGGCTCCCAGTGCTTCTGGATGTTGCAGTAACTTCTCTGCCCCACTGGTGCTCCCAGCCCTTTGGTCCAAGGCTGTTGGACACCTGGGAGGGGAGTTTGGCTTTCCTCCCTGGGAACAGGTAATGGAGGGGATGGATCCCCTGCACTTTCCCTGGTAAAGTTTCTGTACTTCAGTGTCTTTCACTTCATGTCCAGTTGTGTGCTGAGCTCCTGGCTATGGACAGGTCACTCAGCTGATGGGCTGGTTCTCCGCAGGATCAGCCTCTCCACAGCCAAGACTTCCAGTACTCCTCGCAGGAGTGTGGCCTTTAAAGGCAACAGCGAATTGCACAGGCTCAGGTGTCCGAAGGGACTGTGATGTGTCACACTGGATGGCTGCTTGAGGAGTGGCAAATGTCATCAAAAATAGATCTTTTTCCCCTCAGAGAGGTGCTCTGCCACCAGCTGCGTCCTGGGTTGGTGTGGAGTTTGTGCTTGGATCTCAAGATCTCAAACAGTGCTGTGGTGTCTCAGTGTCAGACACTCCTGTCAGTATGCTGGGGTCAGAAGGGTGGCTGGGATGTGACAATTGTGACAGTGTGTGCAACTGCCTCTGGTGTCCATGGCCACTTCTTTGGGACTCCACACTGAGAATGAAGTTTGAGAAGAGCACAGAAGGGATTCGTGGTCAGTCTGTGACAGCAAAGGCTCAGAGTTCTCAGACTTCATGTACTAGTGGGTCATGTCTGTGTTTTGTCCTCATTTGTTGGAGAAGTGAGGGGGTTTTGTGCCCTCAGTACAACTTCTAAAAGACAATTTAATGGCTGTGTTCAAACATAAAAGGGGAGAGGGCCAGGGCTGGCTGAGTCAACAGTGTTTGAGGATAATACCCCATGGGAGAGTAACAGAATTTGTCTGTCGTAAATAACACTGAATGGCTTATTTTGGCAAAGAATTTTCATTCCTGACAAATGCCATTTTGAGACAACCAATAACCACCTGCTAATTTGGGATGAAATTAGAATTGGAATCTGACATGCTCAGGTCAGCTTGGACACAGTGTTTGGTGGGTTTCCAGTGGAGTCTCTCATATGTCTGATAGGAAATAATCTTTATGAGGCTGTCAGAGGCAAGGGAATACCCAGGCTTACAAATCCTTGCACTGGTTTATTGGGAAGGCCCATGTCAGAGGATTGCTAAGTAAAGCACATTACACAAGGCTGCCCTCTGGGGTGGTAAGGTCTGGTGACTGGGACATATTTTCAAGTCTATCAGAATGATTTCAGCATCTCCTGAGTCATCAGCACTTCTCTGCTTTTTGAGGCAGAAGATGTTTTTTCTCTTCTACCACATTAAATGGGACCTTCTGTGTTTTGCTGACTGTAAAGGTGCATAAAGGTGTGTAAATGTGATCCTTTGGGACGTGTCACCTGCACTTTCTGGCTTAAATCTGTTACGGTACAAGCTCAGCAATTTGTGCCCCAGCTCTCTCCTCCACAGGAAGGATGTTTAGCTATGGAGGGGCAAGGTAGGAAACCCTGAGCAGATTTCAGTTGGCTTCTCTGGTATCAAGGGACTGAGAATCTGAACTCAAAAATCTGGTTAATCTAAAGTAAAAATTAGGGAATGATATTCCCATTTGGAAAGTACGTTAAAGTGCAGGCAAACCTGCTGTCCTCCTGCTGGTTCATCTTCCTGCCTTTGCTGTTCCTTTGTACAATGAAAGCTTTTGAAGGCTGGGTGCACCTGAGGCACAGTTTAATCCAGGGCACAACAGGCCCATTGCCTGGTGTGGGGGGATTGCCGGGACAGGGCGTTTGCCCACCTTCCAGGCTGGAAGAGCTCCAGGTACAGCCTCTCCCACAGGCACATTGGCTTCCTTGAAGAGGACAAGACAGAGAAAGCTGAACTCTATCCTAATCTGCTTTTCAGAAGCACTGATGTGCTCATGTCTGCTTGGAAGTGTTGGGCTCTGAAATGACTGACTGGCATTCCCCCCATGTGTGACTGTCCCTGAGATGGGCAATGGGGGCAAGGGAACACCTGAAATGTCTGCAGCCTGCAGCCCTTTGTGTGACCCATGGGTGCCCACTGCCCTCTGCAAGCTGAGGAAACTGTAACCTCTTCATCCCCTTTTACTTTGAGCCTGTGTCTTGTTTTTCTCAAGACCTAACTCCATCATTCCAGGTGACTCTGGATAAATTCTCACAGCAGAGGAAGCCCTTACTAATACAAGTCTGCTGAGGTGCCTGATCTCCATTTCCACCCTGACCTTTTTGTTCCTATTTCCCCGTTAAAGCTGTTTTATTCCAAAGGTGTACAAAGGATTGGAGGTAACAGCAGCTGCTCTTGGCTGTGTAACAGGAGTGCAGGCTCAGGCTGCTCAGTGTACGCTACAAATTCACATTAACACTGTGAGCCGCTGCAGTGAAGGGCTCTGTCCATCCCTTACAAATCTGACTTTTCAAGGAGTTATTTTTAAAAAAGGAGTGTATGTGAAGGAGCCTCATCTCTAACCATGCTTGGCCACTCACTTTTATCTGAAGTTCAATTCACCTGTTCTGTTAGGGACCCTACTTATTCCTGGAATGGGTTTCAAACCAGTTAAACTCCAGTTTCCTTTAAAACATCGAGAGCCCTTCGGTCGTGTCAAAGTTTGTAACAAGTTGTGGTGAAGAGGAAACACAATCCATAGACAAAGCACCATCCCAGTGACTTGTGAAACGCTGAAGAATTATGTTCATCTCAAATTTGCTCAGCACCATTACTGGAATGGACTGAAATAATAACGAATAGGAGGCAGGTGCCCGGGTGCCCATAAAAATCCCAGTGCTCTGGATGTCTCCCATGCTAACAGCCCAGTGACAGGCGGCCCCGCCCGCGGGCGGCCCCGCGCCGGCAACGCGCCGGGAGGGGACACGGACGGAGAGCCTGAGGAGACTCAGCCCTGGCCAGTGCGGAGGGACCAGCACTGACCCCAGCCCTGCCCAGTGCGGAGGGACCAGCACTGACCCCAGCCCAGCCCAGCCCAGCCCAGCCCAGCCCAGCCCAGCTCTGGCTGCAGCTGCGGCTGCCACAGCACTCGGCTAGAGAGGACACCCAGGGTGACACCGCAGGTGAGTGCCGGGGCCCTGCTCCGGACCTGGAGCCGCATTTGCTGTGTCTGAGCTCCGTGTGATCACCTTCACAAGGCAGGAGCGGTGGGGGGACAGACCCCGCGGAGGGACAGACCCCGCACAGGGACAGACCCCGCACAGGGACAGACCCCGCACAGGGACAGACCCCATGGTGGGACAGACCCTGGGAGCTTCATTCCTGCAGAAAGGGGAGCTCAGTGACCCTTCTGTGAAACCACAGGATTCATGGAACAAGTGGGGGTGAAAGGAGAGAGATGCCCTCTCTTTCTCTGTTTTTCTCTATTTCCATGGTTTTCTGTATTTTCGGGTTTTTTCTATATTTCCAGTTTTTTCTTTATTTCCATTTTCTGGAGGGAGATCTAAGCAACCTGATGTTCCCCCCCTTGGTGGGGGGGTGGAACGAGCTGAGCTTTAAGATCCCTTCCAACCCAAACCATTCTATGATTTTATAATTTTATGTTTTAGATTATTTCTCCATTGGATGCTGGCATAATCTTCTGGCTCAAGATGATACATATTTTATTCGGATATTTCAGTGCTGGATAAAGAGAGTATGACAGTGAACAAACTTCAGAAGGAATGGGGCAGCATTCCCAGAAATGCCAGTCCCCTGGCACCTCTGTAGCTGCCAGACATTCACTGGTGCCGGCACAGGTCAGGCACTACCAGGACAGTGTCGAGGTGAATTCCAGTGTCCCACATGGCAGTGGGAAGGTGGCACATGCTGTGGCCTCTTGGGGTTCCAGAGAGAATTTCTTACCATTTATTTCAGTGTCAAACGTCCCAGCACATCAGGGAATGAAGCATTAAAACAGCTGGTCAGGCCAGGATGGGGCTTGTTTCATCTGTCACCACTGGCAGCTTACAATAAATCTGTGACAACATAAAGAACTCAGAACTGGGGGGTTTGCTGTGCCTCTGGTTTGAGGCAGAGAGGGGAACTGAGATAAAGCCTTCAATCCCTGTTGCATATTATTGTTTAACTTGCTGCATGCAGTGAGCTTTATTAACCCTCTGCATGCCTGAGGGGTGGTGTCCGTGAAGTGCTCCCAACACACCCAGGTAATTTTAGCTGGAGAGGGACATTTAGCAAAGCCCGGTGGCCATGTAGGGTCAAACAGAAGTGGTACAGGCACCCCTTGTTTCCTGCATTCATTAAAGCCCAGAGGGGCTTAAACCCTTGTTCTCTTCAGTGTCTCGAGGGGGGTGGAAAGTCCTGGTGGAAGGATATGTCTGGTAGTAAGCAGATGTTTAATGCATCTTTGGTGAGTCTTTATTAAACATCTGTTGCCCACTATTTTGTTTTGTGGATGGAAAATGGTAAGTAAATCCCAGCCCAGGGATTGGAACATGCAAGGAAGGTCACCATGAGAGCAGCTGTTACCGGGAAAAGTGGGAATGTTGGGTTTATAGGCAGCCAGGCTCCAGCTAAATCCCAGACCGTGCTAGCAAACCCCTCCAGTCAGTCATGGATGCAAACACTGAACCAATCCTGAACAAGGGAACAGGAGGAATTCTCTGTACTGTGAGAATGAGGGAGCTCTGCACTGTGAAAGCAGAGCACTGGTGCCTCTTGCGTTCACTCCCCTGGTTCTGATCTCCTTATGTCGTGTGGAAGTCCAGAGAACTGCAGTGGGTCTGACCCCGGCTCTGTGTGCACAGTGACAGCAGCCCTCAGCCTGCAGGTGACAGAGGGGCACAATGGCACCTCAGGTGGAGAGGGAAAATAACCACAGGAATGGGCCTGAAACAAGTCCCTTCGATTTCTTCTGGGCTCTACGACGTGGATGAACTGGTGTTGAGGGACTGGAATGGGAATGGGCATCTCCCACTGAAGGCAGCAGCAAGTACTCAGTACTTGGAACATCACATTTACTTAAATTCAAATGTTGTGGGTAGGGAAGACTCACTGGGGCACTCACATGCATGGTGTGACTGTTCCTCATCCTGGTGCAGGGCATTCTCCTGGGAAAATCAAAATGCTCTTGTGTCACCCAGCTGGCCCCTGGCCTGATCTGGACAGACAATGTCCCTGTACTCGCATGTAACCAGCATGACCAGCACTGCCAGACTCACCTGATTTGGTGTAGTGTATTGGGTGGCTGGAGGGCTGCAGGTACCTGTAATCTTCATGAATTTGGGCCTTTATTTCATATTCCATATTCCAAATTCCTTATTCCACACCCATTTTCTTGTATAATGTTTATGGGATTCTCATTACTGTTATGTCAAGGTGGACTTGGAACACAACCACTGAGCTTTGCACATCTTCAGCCATTTTGTATGTGAATATTTCTGCCCTGAAGAAGTCTCCCTGCCACCACCTCCACCCTCAGCGCAGTCAGGACTGGCCACCAGCCTGCAGGGAAATGGGGTGTCTTGGCTTGGTTTTTGACCTTGGTCATTTATTTATGGACTGAAAATCCAGACAGGGTTTTGGACCTACCAGGTCTTGGTTTCTTGAGTTCTTGCCCTTTCTGAGCCATATGGGTGCCAAAGTCTGTAGGAAGAGCTGTGCCAGCTGTCACTGGTTGGAGCAGGAAGACTTCACACCAATATTCCAAGAAGGGAATTACAGGGAAAACAGAACATTGGAAGAGTCTTGTTTCCAGTTAAAACAGACTTTTAAATTCAGTCTGAAATAACTGTCCTTCAGCTGTTGCCTCCTGAGAGTTCTTCACTGCCTTTCCTTAGGTGAATGGAGTTTCTTTCAGGGAAAAACGTCCCCTCTGCAGGGAAAGCAGTGCCCGTTGAGCATCCTGGCCTTGCTGTGATGCTCTGCAGGTTCCCAGTGGCACATGGTGGCTCAGCCCTAGCACACAGGGGTTAACAGGGCCTTGGGTGGGTGGGTGGAAAACAAGCTGTGAAATGGAAGAAGGTCAGGCTCTTGGAGGAGGTTGCTCTGTTGCAGATGGTTTTAAATAATCAGCCCCTCTGGAGGAGAGGCCCCAAGAAAACTGTAAAAGCAGGGCTGGAAATGAGGCAAAAATCAGGTGTGTGGGGTCAGTGGAACAGGAGCAGCTGTGGCCCTCCTGGGACTTGCTGGACCCCACTGTCTGTCTAATTAGGAATTCCTCAATTATTGAGGCCCAACAGCTAAATGTGATTGGAGGCTCAATACCTTTGGCACTTTTCTGTGGAGAGCAAATGCCTGGAAAGGGAGAGCACATGGGAAGAGGAACAGCAGAAATCCCTGTGGCTCTGGATAGCTGAGGCCCTCTGAGATAACTCTGCTCCTGCTGCAGCTGAGGAGAGCTGAATTCAGGTTTCAGTAGAGGCAGGTAAATGCTTCCTGTGGGAGCATTCCCAGGGCTTACCCAAAGTGTTACTGTCTTTAGAGACTTGTCTGGCAATGGGGTTTATTAAAGGTGCAGCATCCAGTCAGCAAAGTCACAAACTGCTGTCCTGGACCAGCAGGACTGATGTCTGATGCCTGAGGGAGCATTTTTGGGATGATCATTGTCCAAAGCAGGTGAAAATGCTGTGGGAATCCCCCACTGCTAGAAAACAGTGGCTGCTACTGAGAGGATTTTCCAGCAGAAGTCCAGATTTCCCAGATCCTTGTCTTATTTTTTTGGCTTGTCAGCTTTCAAATGGTTTATATTTGACTTTGTAATTGCTTCTACTTTCTACATTTATATCACTGCAAAGGTAACAGGGCATGTAGAACTGAAGGATCTTAGCCCAGGCATCAGTTTGAGCAATTCCATTTTCTTCTGTTGACATGGTTTTCTCATGAACTGGGAAGGTTTAAACACTGTCACCAGCAACAGTGGTCAAAAAGGAAGAAGGAATGAAGGAAATCACTCCAGAATTTAATTTTCATATTTATCTTTTAAATTGTTGGTTGAAATGGTGATTCCCAGCTGTGCAAGGGAGAAGTTTTTGATACCTGGGTGAGAGCCTTCTTTCTCAGGCTAGTGGAAATGGTGCTCTTTGTGGTTCTTCTGTCTTGATGCAATCTAACAGGAGTCTCAGCTGTGACACCAAGGGTTTTCTGTGTGTTCCCTTCCCATTGACCCCAGATTTAAAAATTATTATCTTCTCATAGGAAACCAGGGGAAAGCCTTATTCTGGTTCTGCCAGCCCAGCAAGCCTGTGAACCATGGCCATCACAGTAAAAACACTTCTCTTGCCACCTTCTGGAGCCAGCCCTTCACTCTCCAATTGAACACGAGATTTAACATGAATTTATTCACCCAATGCAGAGGACAGCAATGACTGTGGGCTCTCAGGCCGAAGTGAGTGAAAGCAGCCTTCAGGCCAACCAGGTTTTGTTGCCTGAAGGTCGAGCTGCTGGGAGAAGGGAACCTGCAGCCCCTGACTGGCCATCTCTGTGAACATCAGGAGCTCAGCAGAGGTCCCTCTGCTTTAGGGGAGCTTTCTGAGCAGGGGAAGGAAGGTTTGCGAGTTGCAAGGGCAGACCGGAAGCAAAAGATTTGGGGTCACGATGCACTGCACTTTTACTTCTGGGGTGAACCTGTCTGTGGACATCACAGATCCCAGAGTGCCCTGGGTTGGAAGAGAACTTTAGGATCATCTAATTCCAACTCCCTGCCGTGGGCAGGGAACCTTCCACTAGTGGAATAAGTGGCCTTGTTGCTGCTCATGGGAAAGGGATCAGCCCGTGGCTGTGTTGGAAGGAAAGGAGCAAACTGAGGTGTGTCTTTTGGCTGCAGCAGTGAAGCTCTTCTAGAGCAACTGGATTTCTTTCAGGCCTCTTGGAATAGCACAGACTGAGGGACTCTTCTGCTGACGGCCAAGCCCAGGCATGGTAGGCCCATACACAGATGCAATAATTCACTGGTTTTACTTCTCTGCTAAAGGAACTGTGAGATCTCCTAAGGACTCATGGCCTCTGAGAACCCATCTGCTGGTGTGTCCTAAACAACCTGGCCTTTCCCTGGATCTCCACAAATGTTTGTCCTTCTTTGAGGCACAAGGTCTTGCACTGGGGATGCAGCGTGGCCTTGACTGATGGTCGCATCTGGCCAGGCTGGCCCCAGCCGTGGCCGGCCTTGCCAAGGGCTCCAGGGCACCTCCCCTGGGCTGGGGGAGTGTGGGGCTAAAATGAGCCCCCAGGGCTGCTCCAGCTCAGTGTGGAGACACCTGGCAGCTCCTGAGCACAGCCTCACCTTCTGCGAGAGTGGAGAAGTGTGAGGGGGACGACAGTTTGCTGTTTCTTTTGCCATTTAGTGACATTTACACCAGACTGATAAGGGGCTTATCTTCCTTCCCACAGGTCACTGATATCTGGGACCAGGCGCCCGCTGCACAGCTATGAAGGGCTCTGTGCTCTGAGTGAACAAAGCCACCGCGGGCCCGAAGACGCAGAAGTGACTTCCAGAGGATCATCTCTGAATCTCAGCCTGTAGGGTGGTGAGTTTGGCCGTGTCACCACTGATTTGTGTGGGGGTGATGCAGGGCTGGGAGTGGGAAGTGACACCTTTGCTGTCACACTGAATGTGGCTGTGTCTTGCTGTAGGTCTGGAAGGGGTTGTAAATGTTCTGGGAGTAGTGGGCTCCTGTAGTGTTTGGCTCCTGTAGGGTACACTGATTTCCCTGGATTTCCCTGGGAAGATGCCAGGCTGTTGAAGATCTGCTGTCATTGTCCCTTGGAGCTGGCGGGGGACTCGTGGCACAGATACACTGGGGTTCCTGAGGGTTTTATCCTGGACTCATCCTTTCTTGGAACAGTGAGCAGAGATATGTTATCTTTCCTTCCTGGCAGTGAGATTCTGCTGTGTTTGCTGTGATACTTGCTGGAAATCTATTGCCTGTATCAAAGTCTGTTTCTGTTACGAAAAATCTGTGGGAGTGTTGTGGCCATGGAAAGGCACAGACTGACCGGTTCCCTGCTGCTCCAGAGGGACATGGATTCACTGTCCTGCTCACTGCTGGGGCTCAATGGCTTTTGCTCCCTTAGAAAATAGGGATGGTGTGTGTCTCCTCTTGGCCTTTGGTATCAGTGCCACTTTCATACATAAATGGGTACAGGGCATCTGGTTGGTGTGTCTGTGGATCCGAGCAAGCACTCAGCTCGTGTTCATAATCCCTGGGGCAGAGGAGAAGATCAGGTCGGGTATAGATTTACCAAAGGGATAAGTCACACAAAACCTGATCCTTGGGCATTCCTCCCCACTCTGCACAAGACCTCCATTCATCACTGGACAGCTTGTGACGTTCCCCCCTATGACCTGCTCAGAAGTTTTCATGAAATTTCCCTTCTGCAGTTCACTGGCCTTCAGTTCTGTGGTTCTAACCAAAGCATTTGAAATTTTCCTTTAAAATTCATCTGAAATGAGAAGACTCAAGCTCAAAAGATACTTCAAGTTAACAAAAAACCACAGAAAGCCAACACAAAGCTAAAAGAGAAATTTTAGGTGAAATACACTCACTGAGTATCTGGATCTCTGGGGTAAACCACAGCTAGAATTTGACTGAGCACACAATAATTTGGTATTTTGTTTAGAACATTTTCTGTGTCAGGACTGCCCTGATTTTCATTATTTACGAAGAGAAATTTAAAGAGAATTACAAAGAGAAAAGCTATGCCAGGGGAAGGTCAGGCTGGAGATCAGGGAAAGGTTCTTCCCCCAGAGGGTGCTGGGCACTGCCCAGGCTCCCCAGGGAATGAATGGGCACAGCCCCAAGGCTGCCAGAGCTCCAGGAGCGCTTGGACAAGGCTCTCTGGGATGCCCAGGGTGGGATTGTTGGGGGGTCTGTGCAGGGCCAGGGGCTGGATGTGATGCTTGTGGGTCCCTTCCAGCTCAGCATGTTCCATGGTTATATGCTCCTCTGAAACAGAATGCTGTTGCTGATTTTATTATGACTGGTTTAGGTCTGTGCCCATGGCTTTGTCCCCGCCGTGTCTGTGCTTGTGCAGTGCCCATGGCACATCCCGAGCCTCTGCACCCATCCCCTCCCCACTAACCTCTCAGTGCCTGTCACTTCCCTACAGGTTTGGCTAATTTTGCTCACCAGTCTGCCAGCAATTATGTCACATCTTGCCTGTGTATTGCACTGTCTGAAGCCCATAAATAACTCCTTGTGACACCCCCAATATCTACAAATCCTCTGACTCCCAAATGTTTTGCTTATTCACTCAGCTGATTTATGGCCCCAGCACTGGTGTCCAGTCAGGTTCACAGGGAATGGGCTCTTGCCCCGTCTCATCCAGACAGATTGATGGACACCCAGGATGAAGGGCACCCTCCCAGGCTTGCTGCTTTATTTTGGGACATTAAAATGTTGTCAGTAGCCAAGGACTTGCTCCAGCTCTGCGCTCAGAGCTGTGGAAGCTTTGCCTCTGTCTCCAGTGGGGATGTCCCTGCAGCTGCAAAGTAGACAGACTTCTGCCTGGAATGAGGAATGGCCAACTGGATACCTGAACACAGCTAATGCATGACAGGGATGTGTTTTATAGAGAAGTGAGAATGTTGAGCTGCTTCCAGTGTCACCCAGTTGTGCTGGGGGTGTTGGTCAGCAGCATTCACCTGGGGAGGGGTGACTCCCTCTTGGAAGCGTTTGTCCCATTGAATAAATCATCCTCATGGGGACACCAGTGTTTCAAGGGCCTGTGAGTGAAGATATGAATTACACTAGGACAACTTTTGGAAGGCTTTTGCTGCCTCATTTTAAAAATTCTCTGATTTCTTTTTCTAGATTGAACTGGAGTCAGAACAAAACCATGATCATTCATGTAACAAGGGAGTAGAAATTTTAAAAGTAAGAAGTGGTAGGGTTTAATGACTCTGTGCCAACCAGGGTGTTATTTTCTGGTCCTTATTTAATACCCAAGACACTGGAAAATGCAACGTGGTTGGATTCATTACACTGAAGGAATGTTCCCTTCATACCCAGCACTGTTATTTTAACCCTGCAATCAATGTGTGGCATTAACATGCTTCCTTCTCATTCTCCAGAAGTCAGGAATTCACAGGAGTTTAAGGACTCACAGGAGCTTATTTTTAATCCAAGTGAATTTCTGAAATCTTTAAGACTCTGTAAACTCAGCAGTTTATACATAGTGCACATAGTGCATGTTGTGCACTGAGAGATGGGGTCTGTTACTGCCTGTGCAAATATTGTCAGTATTTGGGGGTTTTACCAAACTAGATTTGAATTTAGCCCTCTCTCAGCAGTTTCTAGTTACGGTAACACATGTCCACTGTCACACCAGGCTGAGAATGAAACATTCTGACATGAAACATTTGGAGATGTACAGAAAGGCTTTGGAGCTGAATTTGTAGCACGTTCCTGTTTCAGGGTAGCTGCTCCTCACCACTGCCCAGCGTGGAGGAAAGGAGTCAGGAGTAGCAAAGAATAAATGCAAGCGTAACATAAACAGAGCTTAGGGCAAAGCTGCTGCAAGCTGGTGTCAGGTCATCCTGTTTGGTGAGTGTTGCAAGCATCAGGCATTCCAGCTCCAGGAGTGGTGACATGTTTAGGAAGATACAAGAGGCAATAGGGGATTATGTTTGTTGTTAATACGGTTCAGTACTTTGGAGGACAAATTAAATTCATAAGAGGGTGATCAAGAGCCTCTCAAAATCTCAACCATTCACTGAGCAGTGCCCTGCCTGGGGCAGGACAGGGTGCCCTGGAATCAGCTTCTTTTCAGTTCAGTTTTGTGTCTTTTCCTTCCCACAAGATCTTCATTCCCTTCATTCCCAAGCTTTAAGACATCTCCCGAGGGTTTACAGAAGTAACTGTGATGTGCCAGACTAGCAGCACACAGATGAAATGCAAACCCCTTGTGGTGGGAGCAGCAGGGGTCACCCAGATCAGGCCAGGAGGGGACAGGAGAGAGGGCTTGGCTGCTGCTCACACAGCCCTGTTCCATTTCCCAGTGCTGTTGTCTCAGTGCATTTCCACTGAGGCCGGGGAGGCTCACAGAGAAGTCAATTATTGCTGAGATTTGTAGAGTGTGCAGAGCCCCAAAACAAGGTTTGTGGTGAGGACAATGTGCAGCCAGTGATTTGTTACAGGGAGGCGTCTGTGGCTCTTTGCAGCTGCTGAGTAATGGCAGAACACATTTTGGTTCAGAAGCTGACCCAGAGGTCCAGTGAGTGACCCTCTCTTTGGCCTGGCTATGGGATATCCAGCACAAATTATTTTTGTTCACTGAGTTGTCTTTTACCTTTAGCTGAAACCAATTCTCACCCAGACAACGCGGCTCGGAGTTGAGTGAGTGACAAGGAAGTGTTGGGGTCATCCCCATCCCCCGTGTTTTCATCAGGTGCCAGGTGCCAGAGCTCAGCTGGATGAGTGCCTGGTGTAGGTGTGCTCCCAAAGTCCCTGTGCCTTTCAAAACTGATGGAAGTTGCATGTTCCTGTGTCCCTCTGTTGACGGAAGGAGTGCAGAGGGTAAACAGAGGCCCAGCACTAATGCCACAGGCAATCCAATCTAATTGCTCTTTCAGAGCTGCAGTAACTCTATAGTTCCTGAGCATCTCTCATGTGTCAGGGGATCTGCCTTCCCAGCTTTCTGCAAGGCAGGGATGTGTTACATTACACATTGTCCAAATTGAAATACAGGGAAAGAGACTCCTTTGGCAGAAGGTCCTCTGAGTGATCCATAACAATAACGCCATAATGCCAAGCTCACACTTCACCATTCCCTTCTAAAGGCTTCTTTCTGCTCTCAGGTCTGTTGCTAATTTAACCAAGCTAATTGAGATCAGGGTGTACCTCTGCTCCATGCCCCAGTTTAGACATCCATCTCTGTGGTTTTCTTCTCAGCAACTGCTCTTGCCATCCATCAGAACCCACCACGTGAGTGCCATGTGGTGAATGTTTGCCTGAAACACGAGAGGAGGTCTTTAGAGGAAAGCCAGGTGACACAGAGGGATGCTGCTGGATGTGTACATTTTCCACTCAGCCCTGCTAATCATCCTCATACCCAGATTGTGTTGGGCATGACAGGCTGATTGGCAGGTCTGTCTCCATTTGGCTGCAAGGATGTGGCAAGCGAGGAAGGGCAAACTGCGTCACTGAAGGGAGCAATGTTAAGGTCTGTCCTTTCCCTTGTGAACTGTAAATAATGAAATTATTTGTCTTTTTCAAAGGAGAACTTGTAATCTGTTTGTGCTGACCCCAGAAAGCTGAGCAAAGCATCATGAGCAGCCAGCAGCCAGGTGAGAGAACAGACACAGCTCTGGGGAACCCCTGGGAATAACCTCAGCTTGCTGCTCTAGCTTGGGGATGGCAGGGACTGACTGCCAGGTTCTGACTTGGCAGTGGGGCCTTTCTCACACCAGATTTTGTATTTGGAACAAGAACTGATGCAAAGCTTTCCCTGTCCAAACTGTCGCTGGAGCTGTGGGCCGAGGTGGTCCTGCATTAGGACTTTGCAGAATTTCCCACTTGGACACAACTTTGGCAAGGCCACCCTAAAATCCCAGACCTTAATGCCCAATCCTTGGGACACATTTACAGCCTGTGGCACTGGAATGGGTGGGACCTTTGTGGTCCAAGAGGAGCTGAGCAAGAGCAGTTACTGCTCTGCAGGAGGCAATTCAGACCGAGAGATTCTTTCTAAAGGACAAACTTGTTAATTGAATGTATTTCTTCTTGCCTTTCTAGTGAAAATCTTCAAGAAATCTTCTATCCCAGGAGTTGTTGTCACCCAGTTTGTGAATGATGTTCCACAAGGATTCAGTACACCTGATTTTGAGAAGAAACCACTCACTCTGACACTGCAGGAAGGTGAGACTCTTGACAAACAGGCAAAGCCACAGACCTGGAGGTTTGACTCCATGTCCCACCTACAAGAAAAAATAATCATGATTAAATCAAGCGAGTTTCTAAAGTGATTTGACATACCCAGAAAAAAAGTGTTGTGTGGCCAAAGTCTTTGTTACACTGATGAAAATTCCATCAGTACTCTCAAAGGTCTCCTGAGTTGTCACTATGTGTGTGCAAGACCAAAATCTGGTTCCTATGGGTACAGCAAATCCTCTGAATTCTACAGGAAGCTCTCACAGTAAGGATTTTGCAGCAAAAGATTAAGCACATTGAAAAAGTTGTTGATTTTATTGTTTTCCTGTTGAAATAACTTGTGCTCAGCACTAAAATCAGCTGCTTTTTAAAGTAGGATACACTGACCGCAGGTGCTATTTAGGCTATAGCAGCCTTCCAGTGCCTAAAGGGGCTCCAGGAGAGATGGACAAGGGGAATGGCTTCCCACTGCCAGAGGGTAGGGTCACATGGGATACTGGGGAGAAATTCCTCCCTGTGAGGGTGGGGAGGCCCTGGCACAGGGTGCCCAGAGCAGCTGTGGCTGCCCCATCCCTGGCAGTGCCCAAGGCCAGGCTGGACGGGGCTTGGAGCAGCCTGGGACAGTGGGAGGTGTCCCTGCCCAGGGCAGGGGGTGGAATGAGATGCACTTTGAGGTCCCTCCTACCCAGGCCATTCCATGGTTCTGTGATGATTCTGTAAGGAACAACATAAGGATCTTGCACAGAGCAGGCAGCTGATGAGCCAAGAACTGGAATCAGTGAAGAGTCTCCCTGCACCTGCACCTGCAGAGAGTCCTTTTGTTGTTTCTTTTTTGTTGGTGTGGAGTAGCCTGAGAGCATCATGTAGCTCCTCTTCCCTGCCAGGACTGAACCAGCAGCCTGGATTTCGGTGTTCCACACTCACCTGGGGATTTCCAGGAGCCACTGAGGTTTAATGAAGGAGCACAGTGGCCTCTAGTGGAACCTCCTCCTCCTCCACCTGCACGTTTCAGGCACTAACCCAGGCCCCTGGCTAAGTTTTCACCTGTCTAAATTTTCACCTGTGTAAATTTTCCAAGTTACTTAATTTTCAAGAGGTTCTTTGCAGATCCCATACAAACTGTTTGTGCATTCAGGTTGGTCACTGTAATTCCGTGTCTGTGCAGAGGCACCGTGAGGACCCTTAATTCTATCATCATCACCCCACTGTGTTCAGTGCAGGGCTAAGCTGATTCTCCTGGCTGGGTGACCTGTGACAGATGGCAAGCACGGGAAATTGCAGCCAAAGTGGCTAAAATGTAACACAGGGATGATCAACTGGAATCAGACTTTAATAAGAGATAGTACTGCAATCTCAAAGGCTGGAAAAGGCCTTTTGATAAGGATCCGTTGGCAGGAATTTGTTCCATCAAATAAGTTTGGTGGTGGTGGTGACTGCAGAAAGGTGTGGGAAGTATTGCCAGACTTTCCAGGGAGAATCTTTAACAGTGTTGGTCACCTGAAGACCAAGAGTATTAAAAAAAAAGAGAGTGATCATTTCCACCCTGAGCTGTGTCCATGAATAACCAACCTCCATTTCTATTCCCACTCACCCACATGAGTCACTTCTCTGACTTGTTTCCCAGTGTACCCTGTGGTTTTGGAGCATTTGGAGAAGAGATTTCTACTGGGCAGTGGGAAAGCTGTTGGAGATTTCTGTGGTGGGCTGCAGGGTACTCAGGTTCCTGGGGAGCAGGGATGAAGGAAATCAACCCCCTTCTCTTCTCCTTCCCTTGTCTCTTCAAACAGCAGAGCCTGGTGGGTTTGGAGTGCAAGGTGGTGCCAGTTAAAGACTGGAGAAGCAGTGGGATTTGATGGAGAATATGTGTGATGAGGAGGGATTTGGACATTTCATGGGTCAAAAGCAAGTCTGGGTTGAAGTTGCTGTCAGGCTGCTGATTTCAGTGATGGTCAGAGATGGCAGCAGCCATGTCTGGCAGCTTAACACAACATTTTAAAGGATTTTTATGATTGAATACAGACAAAACCTGAATTGTTGATGTGCAAAAGAAGAAGTTATCATTATTTTTGAAGAATGTTTCTGCATAAAATAACAGAAATTACTCGCTCTGGGAATCACTCTTGATAAAGTAAGGGGCCAGGCCTGAGAGTCTTCATGTTCAAGCCTGTCTTAACTAAATTCTTGCCTCTTTTCAAAGGTAAAAATGCCATTTTCAGAGCTGTGGTCAAAGGCGTACCAGCCCCTGAGGTGAAATGGTCACGTATGCGTAAAGGAATGGATGATCCTGCCAAATATGAAATGTCCTTCAATAGTGCTACAAATGAATTCATTCTGCAGGTAAAGACCAAATATTTCAGAAAGGACTTGTGGAACTGAGAGAAATGGACAGGAAAAATCTGCAGTGGGATGAGGGGAAGCAGAACAGCAGCTCCAACCTCTGCTCTCAGTGCAGAGCAGGGACAGGACCCAAGGGAAGGGCTGGAGCTGTGTCAGGGGAAGGTCAGGCTGCAGATCAGGGAAAGGTTCTTCCCCCAGAAGGTGCTGGGCACTGCCCAGGCTCCCCAGGGAATGGGCACGGCCCTGAGGCTGCCAGAGCTCCAGGAGCGTTTGGACACCGCTCCCAGGGACAGACTGGGATTGTTGGGAGTATCCTATCCAGGAGCTGGACTGGATGATCCTGTGGGTCCCTTCAACAAACTCAGGATATTCCATGATTCTACACATCCCCAGCTCTGAGATAACACAAAGACAAGCAAACAAAACTTTTTAGAGCCCTTCTGGGAACAGAAGAAGTCTCTGAGGTGCCACTGAGTAGCTGCTTCATGAGAAGCTGAGGGTGAACTGAACCCCAGCCCTTTTCTGTGAGCAGTTTCTGTGCTCTCCATTTGAAGATCAAGAGCCTGGTTCTGGATGACAGTGATCTGTATCGCTGCTGTGCTGTCAATGCCTACGGAGAGGCCTCGTGCTCTGCTGGCCTCAGGATCATCCAAGGTAGGGCTGGCAGCTCTGGGCTCCACAGGCCCCGTGGTCCCAGGCAGTGGCTTTGCTGTTCCCTGGGTTGCATGTCCAGGACTTTGGGTATTCTTGGTGTGAAGGTCTGGTGTTCCCCTCACTGAGGACTGGAGATCCTTTGGTGGCTCTCTGACATTGTGAGCGCTAAGGCACGGGGGAAGAAAGTGGAACTGTGCTCACTGCACTGGCCCATACACCCTGAATTTAGTGAAGAACTGCCTCAATCCTTTCTTTCTGTTGTTGAGCAAATCAGTCCTTTGGGAGGGATCCACCCCTCTGCAGCTGTCTCTGGACCTCGTTCCTGCTTCCCTGTACAGTCAGTGCAGAGAAATGGGCACTTTGTGGGCCAGACATAACTGATATTCTTGGACTCCACTCAAGCAGAAGATGGATTATATTGGAAGTGTCCATGTCACCTCTGTGCCTTTCAAGTAAGTTTAGAAGGCACCTATCTGCAGTTGCCATTTCCACCTTGGCTCCCCATCTCTAAAACAAGATGTTGATATTTTCTCTCGTTGCTTAGACCATAGAATTGGTAGGGCAAAAATTCTCTCCTCCTCTGTGTGGAGTCTCCAGCAAGCACAGAGTCAATGGCAATAGAAATATCATCTTTGTAGATGGAGATTACTGGGAGGAAATGTCAGATTGACAAGGAAATCCAAACTGGGATTCTCTCTTGCACTGGTAACAGATACAGGGGTTTCATGACTCATTGGTTCACTGCTGTTAATCTCATCTTGTTCATCCTATGGCTTGTTTTCCTTCTGTTTTCTCTTATAAACTATCAGTTGGCTTTAAGAGGAAGGCGAAATATGTTCCTGTTCATGCTGCTGATGGTAAGTTAAAGATCTATATGTGTATTACATTATTGGGGGGGGACAGAGTTAATAATGCTCTGTCTGCCGCATTATTACTACCCCAAACTTGTAAAGACTGCAGTAAGAGAAGGATTAATGAGCCTCTAATGTTCTGTCATCTCTGTCTGCTTGCTCTTTACCTTTCACTAAAGTGATGGTTTTAGACACAGCTTTGAGCTGTTTTAATTAATGATTGTGGAGTCATTAGAAAAGGGAAAAGGGATTTGGGGATGTCAAACACAGCTGGACCAAACATGTTAACGCGGCTGAAAATAGTGGCTCTCTAGAGGGAAGCCCCTTAGGGACAGATGAACTTCGCTGGCACTCAAAGGATGAGCATGGCAGTGAGAACTGACTAAGTTTCATGACAGCTTTTTGGTAAAGTGTGGAAAAAAACACCAGAGGAAAAGAGCTCAGCAGAATGACCTGTTGTCAGTGCCTATTCTGCATTATCTTCTTTGGGGGGATGTATTTCACAGTGTTGGGTATGTGACTGTTGTTTCCCCCACTCTTGTAACAGAGCTCAGGAAGACACTCCAGGACTCCAAGAAGCTGCTGAGGAAGAGGTAAGGTTCTGGAGTGAGGGCTGTGCTCCCACTTCTGGATGTTTGTTGGTGGTAGGGGACGGCTCTAGAGACCTTCAGGGCAACACTTCTGGTGTCCAAAGCTGTGGTAAGACAGGCCAGAACAGCTTGGCACTGCCTGTGGGGCTGAGATAAACACAAGGTTCCAGCCTCATTTTGAGGGGTATTTCCTCTGCACCACGAGGTCCTGACTGGGAAGCTGTGTTTCTCTGCTTCCCTGTGTTTAGCTCACAAATAGCTTCCTGTCTAAAGGACAACTCTTCATGCATTGCTCTGCTGGCTGCCCCGGGGCTGAGCCCTGGCTCCCAGCCCAGCTGCACTGCCAGGTGCACAGGGCAGAATCCTTCCCGTCCCAGGTGGGAAACTCTAAGGATTGCCTGCTGATAATGATCTCTGTGCAGAATCCTGAACTGTGCTAGGCACTTACCTGGCCTGGGCCAAACTGTGCCAGAGCCTCTGGTGATAATTCAGCAGTGTGGAAGCTGTTCCCTGGCACCATTTAATTTGTACTATAGATGCAGAAAACCTGCTCTGGAAGAGCCCCAGTCTTTCCTGCCTGCACTTATGGGACCAAGTGAGCTACAGGAATGATGGAGAGAGATGGAAGAGAATTAGGGATAGAAGAGCAGGACATCTTGTTGTCTTTCAAAATGTCTGAATGTTTCCTGGTTCTCAGGGTCGTAGCACCAAAACCAAAGCCCCTGGACAAAGAAGCTGTGTGGCAGCTGTTGCTGCATGCAGATAGGAGAGATTATGAGAAAATCTGTATGAAATATGGAATTGCTGACTTCCGGGGGATGCTGAGGAAGCTGCAGGAGATGAGGAAGGACACAGAGAGTGAACAAGACAAGGTAAAATAAACTGAAACCACTCATTTTTAACAAACTGCAGCTTCTGAAAACAGGCTAAAGCTTCCTAAATTGCTTTGGAGAAGAAAATTTTCTTGTATGACAGTGATTTATGAGATTGTTTTAAAGAAGTTCCACTTCTTCATTCATGCAGAATCAGTTCTCTGATAAGAATTTGGACTCCAAATTAAAAATTGTATGTCCAAGAATAAAAATTGGCCTTCACATACAGGGCATGTAGAGACCTGAATAGGCAGTGTGGGAGTGACCAGGAGGCAACACATAAAAAGTAATTTATATACAGGAGGAAACTGTGGCAACTTACAGGTACTGCAACTTACTGTAGCAGAACTGTGACTTACAGATGCTTCTACTACATAACATTAGAGGTAGCTCTTTAAAGTAGATTTCACACTAATTCAACAGCTTAAGAACTTCTGTCATGGCAGCTTTATCATTTACTAGGTTCTTCAATATTTCTTTGCAGTTAATTCACAGTCTCAAAAACTTTGAACACATCAAAGTCAACAAGGAGGGAAATGCTACGTTCAGCCTGGAGATGGAGCTGAAGAACAGCAACAGCAATGTTTACCTGCTCAAGGTGAGGGGGACGAGTTGGGCAGCAGCAGCTCAGAGCAGCCCCTCAAGTGTTCTACAGAAAAGGCTGTGTCTGCTAGGCAGTGGCTGAGAGCAAATAAATGCCTTAAAGTTGTCTGTCTTTTGCAGATCCCTGCTTAGTTAGGGAGCAGTGTGGGTGTGGGGTGATCTTTGGTGGTGAATATCCCTGGGGATTTGTAGATCCAAGTACGGGGATGCAGTCAGTTACTGACATCCTTGTGACTTCAGGAAATTCATAGAACGGTTTGAGTCGGAAGGGACCATTTAAAGGTCAAGAGACCTTAAAACTCATCTCATTCCAACCCTCTGCCATGGGCAGCGACACCTTCCACTATCCCAGGTTGCTTCAAGCCCCGTCCAGCCTGGCCTTGGACACTGCCAGGGATCCAGGGGCAGCCACAGCTTCTCCAGGCAACCTGTGCCAGGGCCTCACCACCCTCAAGCTACTTTCTTGTATCTAACCTCACCCTTCTTCAGTTTACATTGTTCAGTTTACATCACCCCAACAGTGTCTTTCAGGCTGCAGAAATCCTGCAGTTTCATATACATTTTATTCACTTTCTCAAGTGTGTTATTGGCCTATAACTCCCTCTGTGAAAGAAGATCTCAGAGATGTAAAACATCCCCTCTAGATCCGTAGTCCCACAGATGGGATCCACAGGTGCTCAGTGCTGGGCATGTTTTTCTGAAAGACACTTTTAGTCAAATTGTGGTTAGAGGCCTTAATCCGGGGGAAATCAGAATTCCCTGAAGGGGTGGACAGGCTAATTATGAATCTTCTGGATCAAATGTATGACATGAATTCTATGAGCCACAATTTGGAGAATGTAACCCAAGTGTGCTACAGAAAGTGGGGAACTCTCCTGCTCATCTAGCTACGAGGATGCTGAAATCTAAGCCAAGAAAGTGCTTTGTCTTTGTAGCTGCAATAACTGTGTATTAGTTAAACTTCAGACCCTTATGTGGGTAGCCAAGGGCTGCTGTTTTGCTGAGTTTCAGAGCCTGGTGCCCTGCTCTGTGCAGGATTCACTGCCCAGACAGTGCCTGTGTGCTGCAAAGAGCCCTGGGCACTGAGGTTACTCATTTGTATCAACAAGGGGATTGCAGCACCAACCTGTCCTGATTTGTTTGAAATGTCTGGCACTGGCTGAGCCTTTGTGAGGACACTTCTCCCCTCCCCTCCCCTCTGCAGGATGGCGAGCGGCTCCGGTATGGGACAGGGGACGAGTACAGGAAGCACTGCCTGAGGAGAGTTGGGAGAAGGTACTACTTCACTGTCAATGATGTGCAGCCAGAGGATGCAGGGGTGTACCAGGTCAAGGTGGAGGATGTCCCTGTCTTCTCAACTGAACTGGATGCTCAAGGTAAAGGGTTCAGTTTGAGGGATGTGATGTGCAACTGCGACAAAATTTTGTCTAGGAAAATTGTGTCTAGGTGCAAGTCTGAAGCTCAGTAACTCCTGACCACCACAGAGGACTGGTTCTGAGTTGCCCAGCAAGGGCTCCTTGTCTGGCACAGGTGAAAAGGAGCAGGAGGGTGATTATGTGCTTTAGGTGCTGCATTTGCAGTCCGAGGGAGCAGGCCTAGGCCCGGTCTGGCTGTGGGTGATGGTGAGCACACTCCTTAACCTACTCCATATTACGGTTTGCTTCTGTAAGCTCAGAATAGTAACAACAAACTCAATCCAAGTATCATGCTGCAGGAACACATCAATGACTACAAACTGCCAGCACATCAGTGCTGTGGGGTACAAATGTCTCAGAAGATAATAAAGACAAAAATCTACTTTTCTGCTTTTCGGCAGAATTTGGCACAGAAGCACATCTCAGTTTTTCCTTTTTCTCATTAACCCGCTGCTCAGAGGCACCACAACTTCCTGTTCTTTCCTCCCTCAGCTGTAACAGTTTTACTTGGAGCACAGAACCAGCTGTTTCCTTCCCATAGCTCTTGGTTTCCCCTGCAGCCATCCCGGCGCGGTTCCGGCAGCCGCTCTCTGACGTGCGCTGTGCCGAGGCTGGGGACGCCGAGTTCCAGTGCGTGCTGTGCACACCCTGCCACGAGCCCCTGTGGCTGCACAAGAGCCACCCCCTCCAGGCCAGTGACAAGCACCAGATCTCTGTGACACCTGATGGCCTGACCCACAAGCTGATTGTCAGGAACGTGGTGCCCTCGGACAGCGGCCTGTACACGCTCGACGCGGGACAGGGCTCCTCCAGCGCCTGGCTCCTTGTGGAGTGTGAGTGGTTGGCAGCGGGTTGTCCCCATGGTGTGTTGTCACAAAACATTCCTCTCACTGCCTCATGGCTCAGGGAGATGTTGCTCTGCTGGGAAATGAATTGCTGAGCCTCTAACTCCTAAATTATGGCTGAGAGAACTGGGGGTGTTCAGCGTGGAGAAGACGAGACTCCAGGGAGACCTTGGAGCCCTTTTCAGGGCCTGAAGGGGCTCCAGGAGAGCTGGAGAGGGACTTTGGACAAGGGCCTGGAGGGATAGGACCATTCTCAAGGGGGAATGGCTTTCCACTGCCAGAGGGCAGGGTTAGATGGGATATTGGGAAGGAATTGTTCCCTGTGGGGGTGGGGAGGCCCTGGCACAGGGTGCCCAGAGAAGCTGTGGCTGCCCCATCCCTGGCAGTGTCCAAGGCCAGGCTGGATGGGGCTTGGAGCAGCCTGGGCTAGTGGAAGGTGTCCCAGCCCATGGCAGGGGGTGGAACGGGATGAGCTTTGAGGTCCCTTCCAATCCAAACCATTTTGTGATTCCATGATTCTAAATTCTCTTTGGAAAAATGAAGGTCTGGTTAGACCCTCTTTCCTCTTCAAATGAGACCAACTTTTCCCCTTTTAATTAGTCCTGACAAATCCTACTGGCTTGTTTGCTCTACAGATATAATGAAGTAGCACATTCTCCATCAGTTATCAAAAAATTCTCCTTATCTCCCCACATGTTTTTGAGGAAGCTGTCCCAGTGATCACAGTGCAGCAGGGAGGGGCTCAGGGAGCTTTTGATACTCTCAGTTCTACACTATCAATGCTATTCTTGTTAGATAATATTTTTCATTCCCAATTAGAGGTTAAACATGCTGGAAGGAGCTCAGAGGAAGCTGGAAAGGTGGGAACTCTCAGTGCAGGCACATTGTCAGTCACCTGGTTCATATTTATTTGCTTCTGAAGGGTGGTTCCTTTGGTTCCTGTTGACTTTGGTTTCCTTCGGGATCCTCCTGCAGCAGCAGGAGGGGTCTCTCTCACAAAGGCCTCTCCAAACCAATGAAGGTTTCTGAAACAAAAAAACTGCCCATGGATTTCAGTGAGCTGTGAGCTCTGATAAATTATATCCAACCTGGAAACCAAAGCAGTGAGTGACCTGCTCTCAGAACAGCCTGAATTGCAGATTAATCCAAAGCTATTCACAGATCTGGAAGCTTTAGTCCTCAGGTTGGCCTTCCTTAAACCTGCCATTATCCAGATGTGCAAGCTGCCTCCAGAGCAGTGAAATCCTAGTTCCAGGGTGGGAACTGATGGCTCCTCTGTGCATGGAATATTCTGTAATTCCTCCATAGCTGGAGGGAGAAAGCAAATGGAATTAAGGAATTCCAGATACAATCTAAGCCCCTCTAAATCAGACCTGTCATGCTGGAAGTTTCTTTTTCTGTTATTTTTGGTTGGTTTGCTTGTTATAATGAGCATGTTTCCAATAAAAACCAATGCATTTTAACTAAAAATGATTGCCTTTAATTAACATTTTGTTGTCTGAATGTGGCATTGAAAAAATCAGGATTTGAAATTATTTTAAATTTATTTAAATGTATTATGTGTGTGTGTCCTAAAATGAAAATCAAAAAGTATTAACACATTTTCTTTGGTTGTTGATGCAGTGCATGACCTATTGATTTTCTGTTATTTTGTTCCCCTCTTTTTCTGTAAATTGTAAATCTGCTCCCATCAAACAATGCAACTTCAAGATGCCAAAGGAAAGAGGAGACAGGATGAAGGAGAAAAGATTGAAAGGCAGACATCTGAGTGGGTGAAAGAAACAATGGCAGACAACGAAAGGGCGCGGAAGCTTCGGCGCCAAGAACAAGCTGGTGATGAAGGTCATCCTTCCTTTTCCAAATCCTCTGGTGTGGAGAAAACTGGCTGGTACAGAACAGGTCAAGGCAGCAGCCAAGGCAGGGGCCAAGGACACTCCATTGATCCTGATGATGGAAGCCAAAGATTTTTGGGAAAAGAGGGGCTACGCAAAACCCACATAAATGGAGAGATGGGGTCTGGGCAGTTTTCTGGAGCAGGTCTAGATGGAGACTCAGTGGCCAATGATGGCAACATCTTTGGACTAAAAGGCTTAGGAGGCAGAAGTGGGTTAAGGGCTGTCCATGGCATGGACTCTGTGTCAGGCAGAGCAGGTCCTGGTGGTGCAGTAGGAGGGGCGGGCGAATGGAATTCTGTGGATGGCAGAGGTGAGGGTGTGCTGGGTGCTGCTAACATTGACATGAATGATGGAGAAGGTTTGGGCTCTCAGCATGACAAGGACAGGAATTTAGGTGATGCCAGTTACAGAGCTGGTTTTGGGGGTGCTGGGAGGTTGGGTGGTGGAAGTTCTGTGCCAGATGGGCTTGATCCTGATTCAACTGAAGTGGGAGCCAGTGCGGGTTATCTGTTCAGCAGGACTGGTCCAGGAACTGGAGCTGGGGAGAATGCTGCAGGTGCTGGAATGGCAGGAGGAATGAGGTCCCACCATGGCAAGGATGGGCATCCCACTGTGGGTGATGTGAACGGAGCAGGTATAAACAGAGAGGGACAAACAGGAACTCCCTATGGCAAGGATGGCCTGACACCTCATGCCAGTGGTCAGTTAGGGCAGGCAGGAAGGTCTGGCTCACTGTATGCGCCAGGAGGCCTTCCAGGTGGAGATGGGGCTACAGCTGGTGCAGGTGGCAATTCCACAGAAGAAATGGAGGCTTTATGTGGTCCAGATGGTCAGGCACTGGGAGCAGGTGCTGGTGGTGCTGGTGGTGCTGGTGCAGGGGGATTTGGAGCTCCATATGGAAAGGATGGTCTCCCAGCTGGAGCAGGTGCTGGTGGGGCTGGTGGTGCCGGGGGGGCTGGTGCCGGGGGACTTGGATCTCCATATGGAAAGGATGGTTTCCCAGCTGGAGTGGGTGCTGGTGGGGCTGGTGGTGCAGGAGGACTTGGATCTCCCTATGGAAAGGATGGTCTCCCAGTTGGGGCTGGTGGTGCTGGTGCAGGAGGATTTGGAGAGGCTTTGTATGGGCTAGACGGTCGGGCACTTGGAGCAGGCATTGGTGGTGCTGGTGCTGCGAGTGCAGGGGGACTTGGAGCCCCCTATGGAAAGGATGGTTTCCCAGCTGGAGCAGGTGCTGGTGGGGCTGGTGGGGCAGGAGGAGTTGGAGAGGCTTTGTATGGGCTAGACGGTCGGGCACTTGGAGCAGGCGTTGGTGGTGCTGGTGCTGCGAGTGCAGGGGGACTTGGCGCCCCCTATGGAAAGGATGGCTTCCCAGCTGGAGTAGGTACTGGTGGGGCTGGTGGGGCAGGAGGAGTTGGATCTCCATATGGAAAGGATGGTCTCCCTGCTGGGGCTGGTTTTGGTGGTGCTGGTGCAGGGGGACTTGGATCCCCATACGGAAAGGATGGTCTCCCTGCTGGAGCAGGTGCTGGTGGGGCTGGTGGTGCAGGAGGACTTGGATCTCCCTATGGAAAGGATGGTCTCTCCGCTGGGGCTGGTGTTGGTGGGGCTGGTACAGGAGCACTTGGATATCCGTGTGGAAAAGATGGTCTCCCTGCTGGAGCAGGTGCTGGTGGGGCTGGTGGTGCAGGAGGACTTGGATCTCCCTATGGAAAGGATGGTCTCTCCGCTGGGGCTGGTGTTGGTGGGGCTGGTACAGGAGCACTTGGATATCCGTGTGGAAAAGATGGTCTCCCTGCTGGATCGGGAGTTGGTGGAGCTGCAGGTGGTGATTTTGGAGGTGCTGGATCTCCGTATGGAATGGATGATTTCCCAGCTGGAGCAGGTGCTGGAGGGGCTGGTACAGGGGGACTTGGAGGTCTCTGTGGAAAGGATGGTCTACCAGCTGGAGTGGGTGCTGGTGGTGCAGGGGGATTTGGGGAGGCTTTGTATGGTCCAGATGGTCGGCCACTTGGAGCAGGTGTTGGTGGTACTGCTGGTGCTGGTGCAGGGGGACTTGGATCTCCCTTTGGACCCAATGGTCTCCCAGCTGGAGCAGGCATTGGTGGGGCTGGTGGTGCAGGGGGACTTGGATCTCCCTATGGACCCGATGGTCTCCCAGCTGGAGCAGGCATTGGTGGGGCTGGTGCAGCTGGTGTAGGGGGATTACGAGCTCCCTGTGGAAAGGATGGTCTCCCAGCTGGAGCAGGTGCTGGTGTTGGTGGTTCAGGGGCAGTCGGGGGTCCCTATGGAAAGGATGGTCTCCTAGTTGGAGCTGGTGTTGGTGGGGCTGGTTCAGGGGCAGTTGGGTTTCCCTATGGAAAGGATCGTCTCCCAGCTGGGGCTGTAGCAGGAGCTGCTGATTTTCCTCCTGGCGGTGAGGAAGCGATGGGATCTGGCCATGGCAGGGATGCCACGCTGAGCAGAGCTCCGGGATATGCATGTGGAGCAGGAGGAGAGGGCTTTTCCGGGGAAGGCTCTGCACTGTGGGGTGCAGGGTCTCCCTATGGCAAGGACACAGGGTCAGCTGTAGCCAGGGCTGGTACAGGTGGGGTTGGGAGGTTGGGAGGGGATGAACAGGATTCAGTCCGTGGTAAAGGAGGTGTGGGAGGTGCTGGTGGACCAGGTGGTGAATATGGGCTGGATGCACATCTTGGCAGATCTTTGGGAGGTGAAACTGCAAAGGGCACTGCCAGTGATGTCAGAGGGCCAGGGAACAAAGGTTCAGCTGGTGATGGAGGGTCCCTGTCAGGTCCAGGAGGAGCCAGGGGAGAGGGCAGAGATTCTGGATGGTTGGGCTCCCTTTATGGCACAAATTCTGCCTTTGGAGGGGCAGGGAGTAAATCCCATGACGGATCTGTTGATGGGAGTAGTTCAGGTGGGTTTGGTCAAGGTCCACTGAGTTATGGACAGATGTCAGGTCCTTTTGGTGGACCTCCTTCAGCAAACCAGAAAAAGCAGGAACCTGACCTGGATCTCAAAGCAAATGATTCCCTGAACAACACGGAAAGCACAAGCCAAAGGAAACGGAGTGTCCTGGATGATCTCAAAGGTATGGGGTTAACTGGTGACTCCTGGTCTCTGCATATTGATACTCACATTCTTAATCCTGCAAAGAAATGGGATGTTATGTTTTAGATAAACACAGCTCTATGTAGAAATTTGGTTGTCCCATGATCTGTTCGTAATTCTCCCACTGATTGGCTGTTTGATCTTACACAATTTGCCCTGATCAAACTGCCTTAAAGGTCTGAATTCTTTTCTTTGTCTAAATGATCTAAACTAGATCTCATCTGTTTGTAGACCAGTTCACAAACATACCAGCTCCCATAAAGTTTCAAGGAATAACATCATGTTTCTTTGATATTGTTTCAATTCAAAACTGAAGTTTCACTTTATTTTTCAAACACCTACTGCAAAGAACTGTCCAGGTTCTGGTAACGCTTCTGTGCCTGCTTATATGGGATTATATAATGTAAAGAGCTCTTTTCTCTTGAAACACCAGGAATAATAAGGTGTTGCATAGAGTAAGAGGGGAGTACTGTGTTTGCAGCCATTTGAGTAAGACCTGTGGCTCCACCAATGAGATGATGATGTGAAAATTGTAGGAATGAGAAATTTCAGGTGTATAAACAGAGGGGAATATTCACTTAATGGGATTGCTCACAAGTTAGGAATTATCATTTCTAAATCATAAATACAAATAAGGAAGTAAAATCATCAAAATTGGGGTTCAAGGGGAAAGAGCAGAGTATTTATTAGAGAGGTGATGAGGATGTTAATGGAGAAGAACTTTGGAAGGAAAAGAAGAATATAGGGGTGGAGAACAGTGTGCCTGGGGCTGTTTGGGGGGATGTGTTGGGCAGCCCCGTGTATGGTCAGTGCAGAGCAAGAGGAGGATGAAGCAGTGTATCCACACCTGGGAGCAACCTGGTTTTCCCACTGGCTGTAGAGGGAGCCAAGACAATTAGCATAGACACAAACCAGCAAATCTGCAGCTGGATAATGTGATTTGTGATGAATGCATTGCCCATGAAGTGGATGTTGGGATATAATTGATGTTGGGATGGCTGCACGTCCCTCAGGGCAGTGAGTATACCCAGCTGGCCCACAGTGAGGTGGCACAAAAAAGCCTCTCCTGACCACAGGACATATTTTTTTAAAAGCTCTTTTCCCCTCATCTGCACGTGCATTTTCAGCTCTGGATGTCTCTCTAACACTGACTCAGCTTCTTTGCCTTCCTTTGTGCCTGCTCAGTCCCGCGCTGTTACCTCAACAAGCAGCTGGCGACCGTGCGAGTGCTGAAGGGGGACTCAGCCGAGCTGTCCTGCACTGTCAGCAAGGACAACGTGACAGGAACCTGGTTTAAGGATGGCCTAAAGGTGGGTTCCTTGAGCTTGCTGTTGGCTTTGGGGAGCATTGCTCTGCTCTCTGGCTCTACTTCCTAAGGGTGGTGTCAAGGTGTCCTTCCTGACAGTCACCTGCAGTCTGCGTGGGGCCCTGGAAGAGCTCAGAGAATCCCAGAATCCCAGAGTGGTTTGGGTTGGAAGGGACCTTAAAGATCATCTAGTCCCACCCCCTGCCCTGGGCAGGGACACCTTCCACTGGACCCCATCCAACCTGACCCCATCCAACCTGGCCTTGGACACTTCCAGGGATGGGGCAGCCACAGCCTCTCTGGACAAGAGAATACCAGAATACTGTCATTAAACATGCATGATGTTCACAAGTCTTTTCAACTGCATTTCAAATTGTTGTCTGTCAAGTTTCAGTTTGGATTGCATTTTTTCCCTTTTTTAAAAAGGATGTGTCTCTGTCCTTTACTTTGTAGTTAACAAGCATACCTGGAGTCATTTTTGAAAAGAAAGGCTTTGTCCACAAACTAATCATTAACAAAGCTGAAGATATTCATGCTGGGAAATACAGGTTTGAAGGTGGAGATGTAAAAACTGAAGCTTCAATTTTTGTTGAAGGTAAGTCTACTCAAACCACCAACACAGCATGAGATGGGCTTTAAATGTAATATGTTTACTCAGAGACATGTCATTGGTTATTGAAATAGCTTTATTATAAAGAATTACAAGATAAATGGAAAATGTTTTTTTATACAGGTTGGTTCATTTTGCATTTGCAAGTTTAACTAGGGAGCCTTCTGTTAGCAACTCAAATATTTTGGGGTGCACAAAACACTTTATCAGAGCAGATTCTTCATTCTTGTGTTTTGTGGGTTGCCTAGGAGAAGTTTTCTCTAGTGAAAGGAGAGTGTGATACCACAAAACCTTGTGATAATTATCCTGTAGCAAAGTACAACTAAAGATGAAGGTCCAAGTGTTGTGAGTTCTAAGCATTGCTGGCAGTATCCCTCCAGGATGAGCCTTATCCTCCTTGAATTGTGGTTTTTAATGACCTTGTATCACCTGCTTAGATCCTCCCCAGGTGGACAAAGTCCTTCTCCAGAACTTGACCAGTGTCCCCACGGTGGCCAAGGCTGGGGAGGGAGTGAAGCTGCGGATCCCATTCGAGGGCCGGGGGCCCATCAGGGCCACGTGGCTGAAGGACAGGATGGAGCTGGGGGATGATGCCAGGATCCGTGTGGACAAGACAGACACCTGCACCACGCTGTCCATCTCCAGCTGCGACAGGAGGGACTGTGGGGATTACAAAGTCAGGCTCAAGAATGACAGTGGTGTCCTGGAGATCAACCTAAAGCTCGTGGTGATAGGTAAGTTCCTGTAACATCCACTGTGGCTTTCACTGCAAAGCTTCGGCAGGGAATCCATTGACACTGGTGACAACCGTATTTGGAGTGACTGGGCATTCTGAGAGGAACAAGACTGTGTATTGCCCCAAAATCAGGGTACAAGGAAAGATTGCTGAACATGCCTCTTGCCCTTTAGTAGAAGGGAACACAAACCTAGTTTGGTTTTTCATGACCTCAGCAGCTGAGTTTTGAATGTTCAGACACTGTGGGAGATGTGACTGTACACAACATGCAAATCTGAAATAGGATATCAAGGTCCAATTCAGCCATCCCATAAATGTCTGGGCTCCTTTGGGAGACCAGAAATGATATTCTGCCTGTATTAGCAAGCTGAACTGGTGCAGTGCTTATGAGAACAGTTGACCCAGGGAGAGCAAGGGCCTGGCTTTCCATCTTCCCCATCAAAAGTTACAAGAGTGCAAGCTTGGAGGAGGCAATTCATGTGCCCAGCCCTCATCCTACAACTGTGCCTGTATTTCATCAGGAACAGTCTCCCAGTTGGTGAGCAAAGGACAGTGTCTGCTCCAAACCCAGGAGCAGGTCTGGGTCTGGAGCCAGCTGTGTCTCTGTTCATCTTCCCAGACAAGCCACAGCCCCCAGCAGGACCCATCAAAATTGTAGAAAGCTCCGCCAACAACATCACGATCCAGTGGAAGCCCCCAAAGGACGATGGGGGCAAACCAGTGCAAAGGTACCTCGTGGAGAGGCAGCAGGTAGGCAAAAACGACTGGGAGACTTTGGGAGAAACCCCCAGGAGCTGCACCAGCTTCACCACGAGCAAAGTGGAGGAGGAGATGAGCTACTACTTCAGGGTGAGGGCCGTGAATGCCGAGGGAGCGAGCGATGCACTGGAGTCAGGGGAAGTGAAGGCTGCTGGTAAAGGTGAGGAGAACTTCTCATAATTCATAATTCAAACTGGGAGATTCATTATCAAAGCTCACATCAAAGGAAACTCACTGCATTGCGGACATTGCTACAGATCTCAACTTCAATCTTCCCACAAAGCAGTGGAGGCTGCTCAGCAAGAGCAGCAGTTTGCTGTAGGCTCTGGTGATGCTGAGTGAGATGTAATTATTCCTTGGTCATGCTCCATTCTGGAGCATGGATTGGAAAGGAAGTTTCATGGGGGAGATGCAAAATGCATCAAGAGCAAAGGAAATTTTTCCTGGGAAACATGTGAGGCCTTTTCTTAACTCCACAGGCAAAGGAGTGTCTCTGTACATGCAGCACTTCTCAGCATGACCACTCCATTCCCCTGATCTCCAAACAAGTGAATATTGTCTTTGTCCTTCAAGGAGTTTAAATACTAGAACAGGTTTGCCATGAGCACAAAGGCCGTACTAGAGAGAGCAATGTTCAGTTCTAATTCTCTTCTTTCTCCATTCTCATTCCCATGATTCTGTATTTTGAACACTTTAGCAGAGGGCAAAGAAAATCCATTTTGTCACCAGTTCCTGTTGCTGAAAGCAAGAATGATGCTGACTGTTCATATCATGTAGGAATGACACACCGTACTGACAGAGGAATTGTCAGTCCTGATGACAACAGATGTTTTGTGAAATCCAAACTCAGGAACAGAGTCCATGCTGGATCCAGTTTGTGTGGGGAATAGGAGCCACAGCTTCAGGTCTCAGCCAGGTTTTCAAAGCACATCCATAGAATACCTTGGGGAATCTGGAAGAAGAAATTACACACAACACCATTTTATCTTGCAATAAAAACATACCTGCTAATAATGAAGCCCTCATCTCTTTGTAGCTTCCCCTGGTGCTCCAGATCCCCCTGAGATCATCAGTGCCAGCAGGGACACCATCACCATATCTTGGAAAGCTCCTCATAAAACCGGCACTTCCCAAATTATGGGATACATTGTTCAGAAACGGAAGAAGGGCACTGTGACCTGGCTGCCAGTCACCAACGTGCCTGTCAAAGGTGGGTATTCTGACACCTGGAACAGCCTGGTGGCTTTGAAAAGGCAAAAGTGTCAGCTGGGTTTAGGAGCTGCTTAGGATCTTACACCTTTCACATCAAGGTGGTGATGGGTCATAGGTTGGACTGGATGACCTTGGAGGTCTTTTCCAACTAAATGATTCTGGGATTCTGTGATTCAAGGGCTGTTTGATTTTGAAAGGAATACAATGAACACATCCCAGAAGTTCATATGCACTTGGCTAGGGAATGCCAGGGGAATCAGTGACAGCTTTTATGGCTCCTGAGAATTTTTCAGTCCATAATTCTGCCTGGAGTAAGGCACAACATTGTTGCGTCACCTTCCCTGATGGGGAACAGCTCCCCTGAGCCAACACGCTCCTCTCCTCTCTGCAGACAAGAAGCTGAGGGTGCCCAGCCTCAAGAAGGGTGTGCAGTACGAGTTCCGGGTGGCAGCTGTCAATGCTGCTGGCACAGGACAGCCCAGTGACCCCTCAGAGCCTGCCTTTGCCCGGGACCCCACCAGTAAGTGCCCTGCCCTGTGCTCTGCTTTGGGGGTATGCGTGGGGAGGAGATGTTCTTAAATCCTTTGTAAAAGAGTGTGGAGACAAGGATCAGTAATTGGGGAATGTTTCATGGCTGAGAATCAACCGGAGGAAGAAATGGAAGGATTTCCTGTAGGATGTCCAAGTCAAGATCTTGCAGATCCCAGTGTGGGGTAATGTGCAGTGTGGAGAAACACTCAGGATGGGCCACAGAGTGTTTTGGAATGTTGTGGATTTACTGCAGGGCTGGTAGAAGCAAGGACCCGGATCCAGCTCTGAAGAACTGGGACAAGGTGGGGGAAGACAGCAGGATGGAAATCCAGTGCGTTGCAAGAACGTTGGGGAATCTCAGGCAGTGACTGAATAGAGGGAAGAGAAATCCTAGGAAGATAGTTTAAATAAAATTTATCCTTCCAGAATCTCCAGGCCAAGTGCAGGACCTTAAAGTGAGCAGCAGCGACAGCACCAGTGTCACCTTGACATGGAACAAACCTGAAGTACAAGATGGCAATGATGTGAAAGGCTATGAGGTGGAGATGAGGCCCTGTAACAGCGTCAGCTGGACCAAATGCTTCACCCTCCCTGCAGGGAGCACCTCGTGCAGGGTCCAGGGCCTGCAGGCCAGGGAGAAGCTGTTCCTGCGTGTGAGGGCCCTCAGCGACAGCGGCCCCGGGGAGGCCTCGGAGCTCGAGGCCTGTGCTGGAGCTGCTGCTCCTGTGGGTGAGTCAGGGGCTGTGCCCCAGGGAATGGGGCACCTCGGGGGGCACAGGGGGTCAGGGGCTGTGCCCCAGGGAATGGGGCACCTCGGGGGGCAGGAGCAGCCAGGGCTGTAGGATACTGGGATGAGCTGCTGCCAGCCCAGACTAACACAGGGACAGCGCTGCTCCTTCTCACCTCGGGGGTATCTGCTCACCTCAGCAGGACAGGCTCAGTAGTAACTGATATTAGATATGCAATGCACAGTGCTCAGCTCATTCAGAGACTCATTTTGATAAAACAACCCTCAGAACTCCAATTTCTCCTTGGACTTCTATTTTGCCCTCTGTGCAGAGCCACACCACAGTCACTGGACAGAACCCACGTGTACCTTACCCCTGCTTGCGCTCTTCCAAGGGAAAAATAGAGTTTTCAGTCAATTTTTAGACAATATTCTGGAACGAAATATTTTATTTCATTCTCTTAAATCACAATTTTTATGCTGTTTTTGGATACTTTATTTTACTTTTTTATTGTTTCGTTTGAAAGTTTTCACCATTTTCACTTTTCCATCTTTATTTAAAATCTGCAGCTCTGTTTTTTTCCTGCTCTTTGGGAACATTGCAGAATTGCATAATAATTCTGTGAGGAGTTCATCTTCCTTCACTAGGGTCCTAAGTGAAAATGTCTATTTTGGCATATGCCTGGAGACCCAATTTATCAATAAATAGATAAAATAAATCCATCTGGAAAGTGAGTTTTAAGTTCCATACAGGAAACACTAAATACAATTTAGCACTACTGTATTTGGTGTTCTTAGAGAAATACTAAATGCTGTAGTATATTGATGAAAAGAGAAAAGAAAATATTTTAAATGCTAAAAAATACTATTTTAGATAAACTCTGGCAGCTATCCTGTGGATGTTCTGTGCTCTGTATTGCATGTATATTTTATAAGTGTCCATTGGAATTTCCTTTTTCCAGATACCATTTAAACACAAAAGATGATTCATGTGATGGGATAAAGTGTGGCAAAGAGCCAATTTCTCTGTGACTGAGACAGCACACGAATACAGAGATTGTTGTGAATGTATTTTTACATCATTTTCCCTTGTTTAGTAACAGTGGTAAATAAATAATAATGAAATTTGAAAGGTGTAAAGTCTGGGACTGAATCCCAGAGATTTTCCTCACCAGCCTCACCTGACTGGGAGAGGCACCAGGGGGTGGAACACGTGTGATTGTCACCAGTGACTGCACCAACATCCACCTCTTGGGAGTAATCCTTGTCTTTTCCAGTCTCTCCCAGGTTACTGATAGATGACACAGTGAAAAGCTTCCTGGTTATAAAAGCAGGGGATCCCATCCGGGTGAAGATTCCCTTTGAGGTGGGTATTCAGGGCTTTGGAGGAACTCTCTGCCTGGTTTTGTGATGCATTCAATAGCAGACAGGAAAACTGAGCCACTGTTTTTATGTCATGGAATTTTGTCTACAAGTCACTGTGCAAATAATTTGGCCTGCCTGTGCTGTGTAGACTTTCAGGGTGAGGAAAACACGAGCCAAAACTGAGCTGTCAGTCTTGGCATTGGTGGTCATTCATTAACCTCTGCAAACAAGGCTCAGTGCTGTCCATCTAGCCTTATCAATGTTATCATCATCCTGATAACATTGCTCTGTCAGACTTTCCAAATCAGTGATTTCCCTGTGACTCTCTCAGAAGGCCTTGGGGCAGCATTTCCAGCAACACCTTCACTGTGCTTGTCTCACCAAGCAGCAGCACTTGAGCTCTGTGACTTGAGAACTTGGCAGGCACTGACAGAAATCGCAGTGCTTTGGTGTAAGCTTGGAATAACACAGACTTTTCCTCATAGAAAGGGTGGTCAGGCTTTGGAAGGGGCTGCCCAGGGAGGTTTGGAGTCCCCGTCCTTGGAGGTGTCCAAGGAATGCCTGGACATGGCACTCAGTGCTTTTAAGGTGAGGATCAGGCACAGGTTGGACTCGATGGCCTTAGAGGTCTTTTCCAGCCTTAATGATTCCATGATCCTGTGAAGTCTGGGATACCAGAGGAGGGTGATGAAGTGTGTGTATTTGCTGGCCTTTCTCCTAATCTCTGGGAGAAGAGACCAAAGATGGCACAATGGAAATAAAGACTTAGAGGATCTTTTTTTAAAAGCAGAAAATATTAACTCCTGGAGTTATCTGTGCTTGATCTGGTATAGCTTGGTTGACACAGTTCTGAACACTTTGGTACAGTAACATCTTTAAAGGACAAAAAGGAAAAAGTTGTAAAGAAACTGCAGGGGAGATCAGGGCTCTCAGATCCATTGTGAATTCCTATTTCTAAACATTACTGTGTCGTGGAGGTGCATGTTTGGGGTAAGATAATGAACCTGAAGATATAAGACACAGTCTGGAGGTGAAGCAAGTGGCTGTGACTCGTTGTTGTTTCCAGGGATCTCCAGAGCCAGTGGTGACCTGGTTAAAGGATGGGCTCCCCCTTCCCAGCCGGGCTGCCGTGAGCACCGAGGATGGAAGCACCCAGCTGCTGCTCAGGGCAGCCGAGTTCAGTGACAGCGGCAGCTACACTGTGGAGCTCGGCAACGGGCTTGGGAAAAGGGAAACCTTCAGCTTCCAGGTTCAAATTACAGGTATGTAATCCCTGCCATCCATGCAAATCTACCAGCAGCTCCCAGTCAGTCCAGGCTGGGGCATGAACAGACTGAGAGCAACCCTGGGAGCAAGACTTGGGGGTGCTGGTGGATGAGCAATGGACATGGCCTGGGCTGAGCCCCCAGCGTGGGCAGCAGAGGAGGAGAGGATTCTGCCCCTCTGCCCCCTCAGGTGACACCCCACCTACAGAGCTGCCTACAGCCCTGGGGGCCCCAACATCAGAAGGGCGCAGAGCTGCTGGAGTGAATCCAGAGGAGGCCATGGAGATGCTCTGAGGGCTGGAGCCCCTCTGCTCTGGAGCCAGGCTGGGAGAGCTGGGGGTGTTCACCTGCAGAAAAAGAGGCTCCGGGGAGAACCTTAGAGCCCTTTCGAGGGCCTAAAGGGGCTCCAGGAGAGCTGGAGAGGGACTGGGGACAAGGGACAGAGGGATAGGACAAGGAGGAATGGCTTCCCACTGCCAGAGGGTAGGGATAGATGGGATATTGGGAAGAAATTCCTTCCTGTGAGGGTGGCAGACGTTGCCCCGAGAAGCTGTGGCTGCCCCTGGAACCTTGGAAGTGTCCAAGGACAGGTAGGACAGGGCTTAGAGCACCCAGGCATAGTGGAAGGTGTCCCTGCCTATGGCAGGAGGTGGGACTGAATGGGCTTTAAGGTCCCTCTCCACCCAAACCAGTCTGGGATTCCATGATTTACTGTGAATAGGCAGAAGGCCACAAACTGAGTTTGGCAGGGTGAGCTCGGAAGCAGTTTGGCGGTGGAGGCACAGAGAGAACCAGGGTACAATTTTCTGTGAGATTGTCTGGGCACTTTGTGATCTCACTTGTCTGCAGGACAGAGCAATCCTCTGACTAAAACTCCTTCAGAGTGACTGAGGGAGGTCAGCACAGGCTGTGGGACACTGAGCACAGCTCTCCCAGCTGTGACCCCAGGAGGGGAAGCAGCTCAGCTGTACCACCCTCCTCTCCCCACTCAGCAGTGCAGATGTGCAGCAGCAGCTCAGTGCAGAGCATTTGCATTTGTGTGCCTGGAGGAGGAACAGAATTGTGTCCCTTCCAGTGACCAGGGTGGTCACTGAGCCCCAGGCATGCAACGGACTCCAGGTTTTTAGGGTTCTGTGCCGCTGTCCCAACAGCTGTGACATTGTGTGCCCTCCCCTGGCAGATATCCCTCAGCCCCCTGGAGCCATCCGGCTGGAGGAGAACGTGCCCAGTACAGTGACAGTGACCTGGGACCCCTCAGCATCCGAGCAGTGGGAGAAGAACCTGTATTACACCGTCCTGAAACGGGAATCCCAGAAGGGTCTGTGGCATGTGCTGGGGGACCTGATCTACAACAACAAGTTCACCTTCACCCAGGTGGTCCCAGGCAAGGATTATTACTTCAGGGTTGTGGCAAAAAATGACCTGGGAGCCAGTGATCCATCAGAGACTGTGCAGCCCTGGAGGATCCGGAAAACAAAAGGTAAAACATTTTCAAGTATTTCTCTGTGTTGTGTTTTGTTTCTTTCATTGCTTCTAACAGCTCATCCTCGAATGGGTCTCTCCTCCTGGGAACATTCAGTTGCCCAGAACACGAATGCACAGAGATGGCCTGAGGAATTCCGGCTGGGCAGGGAAGGTTTGTCCTTTCTGCAGGGACATTGTGCAGACAGACTCTTCATTCCCAGCCATTATGACATGCAATTTGCCCCAAAATGAATTTCCAGCAAAATCTAAAGCTTAAGTATTGCAGAAACCAAAGTTTCTGACTTCAAAGTTAAATTTTGGGTAATTCTGAGGAGCAGCAGAGGTTACAATCCAGAAGTGCATGGGATATCTGGCAATTTGCAGAATTCCAGACAGTGCACAAGCAAACCCCTGCAAACCCTGCAGTGCTGGCGTGAGAAACAACGCATCACATCTTCAAAATTTTGAGTTTTATTTGTTAAAGGAAGATAAGCTGACAATCAGGGATTTGAATTAGCGATCAGCAATTCCACAAAGCAAAGGAATACAGCACGGGATACATGACCGAGGATAGAACCTGCCAGAGGCACACTGCTGGCAGGGAAACACAGTTTTTATACCTTGGAGCTCAGCTCCACCCAAACCCCGCCTCCCGAGGGTTATCCTGATTGGCTTGGCAGTCTTGGGATCTTCTCACTGGCTCGTTGGCATCCACTAATGATTCCCCGCTTACCCCCCCATGTTAATATGGTCAACACCCCGCCCCCCCTTCTTAGAACCACATTACCTCATCAATTTTCAGAAGATTCTGTCTCCACAAATAACATTGACAATGAACAACCCAAACCCATTAACGGACCATACAACAATTAACTTATTTACATCATTAACAAGTTCAACTCAATCATATTTAACCGTAAACCCATATATGAAAGCTATCCTCAATGATTTTCATTTATAACACTGGGAGCAGTATCTGAGTGTGTGCTTGGTGCTGTTTATTTTTCACAGCTGAATTTCGAGTGAAAGCACAGAAATACAGGGGAGTTAACCACAACCAGCCCCCGAGGTTCCTGGTGCCACTGAAGCCCCACGTGGTGGTGATGGGCAGTGAGTGTCACATGAGCTGCGCTGTTGGAGGCCACCCGGCCCCCAAAATCACATGGTACAAGGACAGCAGAGACCTCACCAGAGACCCCAACTACTTCTGCACGAACGACTTCGGAGTCTGCTCCCTGGTGGTGCTGGGGGTCACCAAGCAGGATGAGGGGGAGTACATGGTGGAAGCCAGCAATGAAGTGGGCCGTGCCTTCAGCAAAGCCTTCCTCGCCATCAAAGGTAACTCTGCAGTGCTGCCTCCATGGCAGACCCAGGGGTGTCACTGCTGCCCAGTGCCTCAGAAATGGTCCCCAGCCAGCTCTACCTGCTGGCAAAGCAGTGGCACGTTTGGGCTGCTTTACCAAATTCCTAATTATGGTACTTGTGATCAAGTACCAAACAGAACCAGAAATAAAAAGGCAGATGGGAGAAAACCGCTTGATTTCTACACGAGCCAGAGGTCTTGGCTGACCTTGAGCAAATTTTTTAGAAAGAACAATCTTATCTTCATTAGGTAGGATAATATCAAGCTTAGATTTCTCTCCAGTGCAGGAGCTGCAGAGTAAAGACCCTGGCAAATGTGCCAGGTGAGGGGAGCAGTGAGAGAACACCTGGTGTTTGGTGGCCAAAGCAAACACAAAGAGAGGAAAGAGAGGGACGTGGTCAGAGGCATTGGGATCCTGATGTGGATGGAAGGGCAGTGGGATTGGCTAGGGATAGACTCATGGATATACTTAGAGATAAATATTGTTGGTGACTGTACCCAGTGAAATATCCTTTACTTAGAGTCAAATATTTTTCTTTAAATGCAAAATACCTCGCTGGGATTACAGGAGGGGCAAAATGGGTCAGTTAAACCCCTGTCACCCTCTTGCAGACTTTTAGGCCCTGTAATATTTCAGCTCCCCCTCCCAGGGAGCCTTTCAGACTATTTCTCATCTCCCTCACTACAACCCTGAGCTGCTTCTCTCTTGCTCTCATTTTCAGACTCCTCTCTGTAGCATGGCCCTGCTGAGAACATCCCTGCACAGCTCCGAGGATGAGAAGGTTTTGGTGAGGACTGGTCCATATGAAGGCTGTGCATTTATTGTCAGATGTTCATTACAGTCTGAGGGGGTTATTTTTCAGATTCAGTAATTGCACTTTGACCATGATGCTGCACTGTCATCAAAACTGGGAGGAAAAAGCTTTAAGAGCATTGTATTTATTTTTAATAATCAGGCTTTCCATGAGACCTTTAAAACACAGCTTAGAAGCTTCAGGAACACAGAAGATGAGAGGAAAAATAATTGGCCAAAATGAAACTTTCTGTGGAGAACACAGGTGGGAGAGACCATCCTGCCACACCACTCACCTGCAACAAGGACATTTCTGGACACCAGGGATCTCTGGTCCTTTCACATATGCTTTTTTAAACCAAATCACTTTGGGTTCCATGTGATTCTCAGCAGGTTTCCCAAATCTGGCAGAAGCAGTTCTGGATGTGTTCTACTACCAGTAGCAGCTAAGTAGATTATCTTCCCTAATGTCTAAGTTAAAAGGAGCATCTGTCTGCTCATTTTATCTGGGCAAGAGATGAAATCTCAGACCAGCCTGGCATGGGGTAGGTGAAACTCCCAGTGCAAATGCACTGGTGGGAAGGACTGGAAGTCTACAACCAAGTGTGTGAGCAGAGCAACTCCCAAAACCCACAGCACAAAGGCTGTGCTAGTCCTGAACCATCCCCAGCATCACCTGTGCATCCCAGCTGCCCCTGGTCCTGGCACTGCCGGGAGGCTTTTGCCTCCTGCAGAAAGAAGTGAAAAATCCTTCCTGTCTGATCAGAAATACGAGGTACCCCCAGGGACCTCCTGGTCATGGCCAGGGGTTCCCATCACTGGGCCTGGACAGCAAAATGTTCTGGTGGCTGTAGGAAGGTGTCACAGCCAGAGCACCAAGGGTACTTTGTGACAGGAGAGAGCAGAGCCAAACACAGCTGCGGGGCTGGAATGTTCCTTTGGATTACATTTTGTACAATGTTGTACAGATGTAGCAGCAGTAGTAGATTATGAAATTAAACCACAATTCAGTAAAATCTACCCCAAGTCCGTGTTTATTCTGGAGAAGGAATTGCAGTCAGTTCCTGGATCCCGGCCTGCTGCAGTTTCACATCTGATTGCTGCACATGCTCATCCCTCATGGAATTGCTCCAGCAGCGCCTCCTCCTCCTGCTGGGCTGGAGGCAGGGGGACCTCACCTGCAGCGCAGATCTGCTTCTTGGCTGATAAACACAAGAGCCAAGATTGACGGAAATTGAATTGGAGCTGAGGGACCTCGGGAAGCCCTGGCACAGCAGGAGCGGGAGATTCCTGCAAGTCCTGCTGAGATGTCAGCACCAATTCCAGCAAATCCGCTGCTGCTGCTGCTGCTTTACCGTGTGAGCTTCGGTCCCGGCCGAGGGGGGATCCCGGCCCGGGAATCACCTCCAGGGTGGAAGGGCCGATGCTTGCGACCGCCCATTGCTGGGAGTGTCCCAGGCCGAGCTGGACCGGGCTGGGAGCACCCTGGTGTACGGACGGGGTCCCTGCCCATGGCATCCCACGGGGATGGGATTTTGGGTCCTTCCCCACCCAGTCCGGGCCGTGGCTCTGAGGCTGCGAGAGAGGCCCAGGCACGGAGCCGCTGCTCGGGACCGGCCCCCGCCCCCCGCGCGCAGCGCAATGGTCTCTCCCGGGCCCGGCGAGCTTTCCCCCCCGCGCCCCGGCACCGCCCGCAGATGGTCTCTCCCGCCCCGAGGCGCAGCAGGTCCCGCCCCCGCACGTCCATCACGCCGATGCCGTCGGTGATTGGTCGCTCCGCAGTGCCCTCCCCGAACCAGCCAATGGCGGCGCCTCCCGGCCCCGAGCCAGCATGGCGGGGCCCGGGGCGGGTTGTGTGGCTCCTCCGCCGCCGAGGGAGGGGGCGGCGGGCCCCCCGCGCTGG
>VZRR01002061.1:0-114827 GCA_013398015.1 Oreocharis arfaki
TAAGGTCTCCCCTGAGCCTCCTCATCTCCAGATTAAACTCTCCCAGCTCCCTCAGCCAGTTCTTATAAGACTTGTGCTCCAGACCCTTCACTAGCTTCGTTGCCCTTCTCTGGACTTTCTCCAGCATCTCAATGTTTTTAAATTTTGTACAATATGGGCAAAATAACAGTTTTGGTGGCTTCTGCACTTCATCTGATTAATGGCAGAGCCATTCAGCCTAAAAATCTGCTTTCTCTTCCTTCTCTGAGTACTCTGAAGCAGACATCTATCTAGAAAATTGAATTTTAAATATTTTTACTTTCCTAATGTTTTAAATGTCTTTTGCTGAAAAGATTAAGTGTCCACCACAGGTCTGTTTGTTGTATTTTACTGGGCAGCACTGAAGATAGTATTTTCCTAGGTAGATGGATTTTGTGGGTTGCCTCATTTCGTGTTATGTAATTACTTGCTATAAAAACCACTGCAGTAAATTCCTTCTCCTATCCTAATGGCTAACATGAAGAAATTAATAGGGCATGGAGTAGAGTGGTTGTTCCCAAAGAGTGACTCCTAAATGACAGGTGTCCTCGAAGGGAAAGGTAATCAAGCATCAGCTCACCTTGTACATCCACACTGACTATTAACTGGTCAGTTAAAGATGGATGATAAGGCAATGTACATATTATTTTATGATTTAGAAGTGAAACAAGTACTTTGTTGAAGGTACTATTCTCGTGATCGTTAGGCCATCAAACACACAATTCCACGAAACCTGTGACTTTCAACCTCTATAATAATAAGTTGTCTTGAGAGGCTTCTCAGCGGGGTCTCTCTTTCGAAAGACGTAAGATAGAAAATTTGAGTATGCCATCCTTCCCCTGCCCAAAAAAAGATCTTTGTTTGGTATTAGAAACAAGCAAGCTGCTGTGACTTTCAGATACCAGAATGTATTTCAGCGGTATCGACAACAATGTTAAGATTAAGCAAAAAGAGAGAGGAGGGAAAATTAGTTCAAACCAAGAAACCCATGAAATTTCCTCACTAGAATGAAAATACTTTTTCAGATTTTAAAAGCCCTGGGAGAATGGCGAAGTGCAAAGTAGTTTCTAAACATCTGCAGCAAGGACATACATTCGATTTCTTAATTAAGGAGGGCTATAATAACTTACGATATCATGTTTTTTAAGTATGAGCATATAATGCTAAAATGGAGTGCAATACAATAGCAGTATTTTTGCTTCTTTGACAGAAAAGTGGGGAAACAGAGAAAGCTTGGTAAGAACTTTCTGTGAATAAGAAGACTAGTAATCATGTAGAAAATTGTCTCTAACTTAAGATTTTAAATGAGATATTTTTAGATAAAAATATTTTACATCTGCGTTAATTTCTGGCAGCACAAATAGCACAAAGCAATCAGAGCTATCTGAATACTACCATGACTAGTTTGTAGGAAACCATCATTCTGTGTTGTGTGAGATGGGATTACTTCTTTCTTACAAAAGGTAAAAGCGGAAGATACTTCTTTTCAGCCCAGACCAACTGCACATCAAAGAGCTCACAATACTCAACTGAGAGCCAAATTGAGACCATGACTTCATTTTCCTAGTGATGCTATCCATTCAAACATTGTTGAAGACAAAAGACTTTTATAAGCAATGTTTTTCATAAATACAAAAAAAAAATTAATCCCATACAACATGAAGCATGAAAGGAATAAGAAAACATTACTTCAATTTTGCAGGTAGAAAATTGAGTATTGATATAAGCAGAAACAAGAACTGGACTGCTGTATATTCTGGTTTTAGATTTTAACAGTAGAGTTATGATTTGCATCTACCTTGGTTGTTTCAGCCACTAGAAGATTTTAAAAACAAAGGCCTTCACACAAAGCACAAGTGCCCTGGAGAGAAGTCCTAAAAACATTCAGCAGGGCTGTCTGATGTGACAAGTCAAATCCTTCCCTCTCCTTAGATGGTTGGATGTGGTAGCTAGATTTGTCTAGATTTAATGTTGTGCAATAATTTTGTTATTTGTGCAGAAAAGGGAGTGGGGAGATAGCAGTTGTCTGCCTTCTTATTAAGCCTATTCCAGGATGAGAGAAATTGAGCATAAAATGTGCAATAAAGCAGATGGAAAGACATACAAAGCTTTTGAGATGGAATTGTTCATTCTTTTCTGCAGTTTGTGCTTGATTTTTTATTTATTTTATATTGTGGGAAAAGGACTCAACAATTTGGTTTTTCAACCATTTCTCACGATCCTTTCATGTGAATACCAACAAATCAAGCAGTAAGCACTGCACAGTTGTCAAGAAGTCCCGATATTCAAGATTAAATCCACATTTTTACAACATGCTCAATTATTTTCCAATTTGTGTCTGCATGATATGCTGATATCTCACAGGGTGTTTTTGAGGAGAGCTTTTAACAGGAACTTCTAACAGAGTTAAACTCCAGAAAGACCAGAAACTCCAGAAAGATAATTAAGACTTACATCAGTAAAGCTGTCAGTCAGGTACAGGAAAGGAACTATTTTAAGGCACAATAAAGAGCTAAAAATGTCAATGAAGGTAACATACAGAGATATTTCAGGCTTGTTTTTCCTCCCATGGAAATCAACAGGAGTTTCATGGTGAAGACATCAGAGTAAAATAATAAAATATCTCATCAGAATATGGGAAATACTATTTCTGTTTTCCATCCGGGATCTCTAAAGTACCCCAAACTGGAATATGTACAACAGTTAAGTCTAATTAAAATTAAGCATCATCTTTCATGGAAGGTCTGTAGCTAAAAACAGATGAAAGACAACACAGGAAGAAGCTACTTAATGATAGTTTTAAAAATGTATGAGAACATATTACAACATATTTTAGTCTCAAGAAGAACAAAGTTTTCAGGTAGTGGTACAAATCTACAGCTGTTCGCAAAATAGGGTCCTTGTATGGAAGGCTGTGGTAAAAATTTTGGAATTTTGGAGCAATTTAAGAAGAGAGGGCATCTTATGTCTCTTGAAAGACCCAGATATTTGCATGTCATAAACTGATTTTCAGTACTCCAGAGAAGTCCTTCCTTATTAAAGCATGTATGTATATGTATGTGTATATATATATATATATATATATATATATATATATGCACACACATACCTATTTCCTGCTGTCACAGCAGTTAGGGAAAATCATGCCCACTGCTTTCAAAAGTTCAATATTAATGGGTACGGAAAAAAGTGTGTATTGAAAACAAGTGACTCTATTCTGCATTCTCTGTTACAGTTTCTTCCGGGTATTAAGGATGGTGGTGTTTATTCCCTAAAAAGCAAGGAGGACAGTTTATTCAGCATGATTGAATGAACTCTCCTCAGAGAGTTTTCTCCTCTTTAGAAAGCTGGCAGCTGTTGAACAGCACTGCCGTGTTCCCCATAAATTGTACTCTGGCAACGCCCTTTCCCATTCCTAGCAGCCATCCAACATCAGTTCATTCAGTGCACTCCTGCTATTGCTTACATCCAAACAGCTGAAGCACAAAAAACCCCAGACACATATGTGCAGGAAGAGGCAAGTTTTATAATTCCCGTGACAATTTCCTGTAAGAGGAAATGCACTTCTTCCGTTCCAGTGTTCTAGCTACCAGCTATTCAGAAATCTTTGTTTTCTAATAATCAGCAAACTAATCTGTCTTCAGCTGAGCTAGCACCGCCTTGGAAATCTGCAAGTGCCTGTAAAGTGCTGTGCAGCTCAGCATATTTTATAAAGTTGTTTGGAGGCCACAATAAAGTATATCTGACAGCATTATTGTATAAATCATTCCTGCACAACAGAACTCCAACACCAAAAGCTTTGATCTGACCTGGTAACATTTCATTCCTAGAAGCTTATAAATAAAAATAAAATGCCCAATTGGCTCCTTTTTTTAGTATGCATTAAATTTTAGTATAACATTAAAACGGCATTCAGTAGATAGAGGACAGCAAGCTACCTTGAATAAGTCACCATGCATGTACAATGCAGCCTCTCTGAACGCAGGAACTCCTGGCAAAAGCTAAACTAGCAAATTGCACACTGTCCAGCACCATGGTGTGGGGGAAAAGAGTTTGGCTAGTCACAAGCAGATTCCTTGACTTACAAAAAGTGCCACAGCAGAGCTTAGTCAGCACTTTGGTGATGAGCTGCAGCTGGGGGAAGACCCTTGGTTATAGAGTTTCTCTGCACTGCTTCAGTGACACAGAGAGCTCATGAAGCTCTTGAGAAGGTATAATTGACTATTGCAGAGGGAATGTGAAGGGAAGAAAAAGTGCCGTTTTGAACTTGATCATAAAGGAATCACATCATGTAATATCTAATAATAATCAAAAGTGCTGCTGTGATCAAGGGGATGCAAAAGCCAGCAGGATGACCAGAGATCAGCAAAGAATGTTTTAAGCACAGGTAAAAGGACATTACTACCAGTAGCATTATACGGTGCTGCATTGATTTCTTCTCAATGCTGCATTCATTTATTTATTCAAAGAAGTTGGTTTTGTTTTTTTTTTTTTAAAACTACCATACTTGAAAACTGAAGCTGGGGTTGAAACCCAGACGGGGTCCTTTCTGAGTCACTGAAGGAAAGTAAGTGTCAGGATTGTGCCACTGATGTAGTGCTGCTCTTTAAGCCGCTTATAAACCATTTCTATCTGTCACTGATACATTGTTTCTGCATGGTTAACAAGAATAAAAAGTGGTACTAAATGCTTTTGTCTTTCAAAAGAATAATAGTTATATTTTCAAAGAAGGAATTTTTATGTGAAAAATGCCATTGTTTTAATTTCATCATATTTCATTTCCTACCATAAAAGCAATGGAAAACAGAGCTGGGAAAGAAAGGAAAGAAAGAAAAGTGAGATATATCCAATCTGACCTGTTACTTCTTCTATACTAGGTTTCTATTAGTGTCTGGAGCAGATTCCTGAGGGAGAGTCCCATTTCTTCAACTTTAAATACCTTTTAGAAGGAAGCACTTGAGATTATACTCTTGTTCTCTCGAAGTAGCTACATAGACCCATACAAACATAAAGATTTTTTTAGTCTTGAATTTCATGTATATTTAAATGGTTACATTTGCAGCTCTAAGGTAAAGTAAAGTAAATTCTAGAGATTGCTAAATACTATTGTAAATACCTCTGTGACAAATGAGCATGGTGCTGCTCTGGCCTGATAATTTAATACCTTGTTTTCTCCTCGCAGTCTGTTTATCATCCGGTATTCTTTCATGGAAAGTGGCAGACCATAGGAGCAAAAAACGGTCTGTCTTTAAACTGTTCATGAGCTGTTCTAAATCACGTGCACAACTTTGAACCCAAGACTACCAACCATATTCTCACTAGCCCTGACAGAAGCAAGTGGTGTCAATTTGAAGCAGTTTCATTCAGGGAAGAAATCAATGCAGTTTAAGGTCAAAAGAGGTCGTAAGGTGGCCTCCTATATATATCACCATTTTTAAATTTCCCGTACAAGGTCTGATAATTTGATTTACTTTTTAAAAAGATCAGCCTAGCCTGAAATGTGCTCAGAAAAAAGGATGAGTCTTCTCCTTTCCCATGAAAACAAGCTCGTCTAACCAGCATCAAATGAATCAGCTTTGAATAGTTACATCCCAGTATCAGACTGGGCTCATAGAGTCGTTACCCAAAGGCCAATTACAAGCTGATCTAGCTAAAGCCAGTGTATTCTGGACCTAGGACAATCTGGATCTAGGCCAAGAACTAGGATGGAAGGAGCTTTACTGGATGATGAATTATCTCCTGCTGTCAGCAGATAGTAGAAAGACATACATTCTCCTCCTCCTGGAATTACACGCCGTAAGATAAGATAACGAGTGCCACTTAAAGGTAGAATGAATCCTGAGAAATATGTTCTCAATTGCTTGTGATGCTGTGCCTGCTTACTTTTCAACGTTTCTGTGACCATAATGTGGACTATGTATTGCAAATTTCATCCCTTTGCGTCCCATGTAATCAAAACAACTCTCTGTCCGTAAAGGGTGTACCCCAATTTAGTAGCTGTCTTTAAAGAAAAGAGATTGTTTAATATTCATATTGCTGGAATGCCTAACAACTATGCTCAGGATGATCAGTTCTCCAGTGCCAAGTGCTTTGCAAGTACAGAATGAAACAGTGTCTTTCAGAGAGCTAATTTAAGTGAGAGCAAGACTGCGGATGGAAGATAAGGAAAACTGGGGACTAAGTGGTGACAACCAACATAGCTTCACTAAGGGCAAATTGTGAGCTACAAATTTAGTGACCTTCTGTGATGGGGTTACACACTTGGTTGGTGAGTGAAGAGCAATAGCTGTTATCTACCTGGACTTCTGCAAAGCATTTGACACTGTACCACAAGACATCCTTGTCTCTAAACTGGACAGTGGTGTATTTGACAGATGGATCACTCGCTGGATAAGGAACTGGCTGGATGGTTGCACTCAAAGAGTTGTGGTCGAGAGCTCCATGTCCAAGAGATCAGTGACAATTCACATTCCTCAGGGATCAGTATTGGGACCAGCACAGTTAAGCATCTTTGTCAATAATTCTGTAATTCCAGAAGAATCCCACAGAAGAGTAGGGAATGCAAGGAAAGAATGTAGTTGAAGGTAACAAAAGCTTAGCTCTGCAACTAGCTGTGTACCAAAGAGGGAGGACTGCAGGCTTAAGGCCAACTTACTCATTCAGCTAATAGAAGACTCTTTTCATTTCAGACATATTAATATTATCATTGAGAATTTGTTAATTGGGTTCAGGGCATCCATTCCAGCTTGTAAATATAGGGGAAAACATCCAGAAATCACTTACAAAATGCATTTACTGAATTAATTTTACGGAAAGGTTTCAAAGACTTTTGCATCTCAGAATTTCCTCTGTGTTGAAGAAGCGTTTGATCTGGGTAAGGGTAAAAGTTCAACCAGCTGATTGCTCTGAAAATGTTGCATAAGCCATGTGTCTTAAAAGGTTGCAGCGAAAGTCACAGACAGCTATGCTTTATAAAACATCTAAACTCAAGAACAAGGCAAATTAACTTTAGAAGTTAAGGACATGCTAACAGTGCAATAAACATTGATCAGAATTAATGCTTGTATATGTTCCTACAACCATGATATTAATCAAGTGTAAAGAGAACAGAAAGTGGTATATATGGCCAAATTTATGCTTCTCTGAAAACATTCTCCTACAGGGGCTCACATACTTTGGGAGGGACCTCTACATTTTCAAATGTTTCAGTTGTACATAATAAGTGTGATGGTGAAGGTAAAAGCTGTGCACAGTGATGTGTCCGAGAGCAGGGCTGTTTGGCAGGAGGTAGTAGAACAGGGAGAAAAGCTGTGTAGGATTTGAAAAGTCACCTTATTGCCCTAAGCTGTGGAGCTTTCTGCGTACCCTCTGTAAAATGGCTATCACACATTTTTCTGTGGGATAAGGGAATGTTTTTTTTATACATTGAAGCACATACAAAGTCTCACTCCTGGTTGGTACAAGCAGAATACAATCCGTCGAGAACCATTATTTGTCTGAGAGTTGGAGGGTGTGAGTGCCCAGTGCTCAGCACGTTCCAGATGTAGGCTCTCAGTGCAGTGACAGCTAGCAAGGTTAGTCATAAGGGTAAGGTGGAACATGCACATAAACATCTCTAGAATTGGGGTTTTGGCCTCTGTCCTGGAGCACACGCTCTCGATTTAGTATTTGCAGTTCTAAGTATTGCCCTCTGAGACTGTCTTTGTACCACTGTTCAAAATGCAGTCCATCAACTTGCCATTCCCTAGCTGACTTCACTGTTGCTTTGTTAGCTCTGTTTTTTCTTAGACAAGAATACATATCCCTGTATCCAGAGGCAGTGTCAGTGCAAGGGAATTAATGCCTTTTTAAGTGCTAAACCTTAAACTTTTATCACTGTTAAAACAAGTTCTCTAGACATTATTAATTCTTATGTGGTGAAAAAATAGGTGAAATAAAGTGAAAGTAAAAAGTTAGTATTTTTGAGTAGTTTTGGACACATACATACTTTATAAAATAAAAAGACGTTCTTCACTGCATATTTTGCCAATGGCTAGTCTTCAGGCTTCTAGATCATAAGTGGAGTTTCTTGGTGCTCAGCTAACTTGATATTAAATTTAATTTGTCTCCCCACCTATGCAACTCATCCGAAAAGCTTAATATGTACTTTTGAGCCTCCACAATCTCAGACTAGAGCTGCAGTACAGAACATCTCACTCCAGAGGTACTCAGCAAGTGACTGGAGCTGCCTCCTTCGTGGAGGCAAGGTGCCAGTTTGACCTGACATGAGGCTGTGCACTCCAGGGAGCTGTCAGAAGGTGCTGAATTGGCCAGAGAGGAAGAATTGCTGATCTCTTTACTGGCATGTTCTTCTATACGCATGTGAACATCAGGGTCAAGACAAGCCTTATTCTGGTCTTTCCAGGAGTTAGTGGATACTGAAAGAGGAGAAAATTAGTTTTGGCTTTGAAATCTTGTAAAATATCTCTATTCCCTTAGACTTTAATAGTTTTCTAAACCCTCGGTGTTAAAATACTAAATTCTACAGCACTAAAGCAATATAAAGCTCTATATTCTATACAGACACATGAAGTCCCTCACCAAAACCCATACCTTCCTCTGAAAAAGAGCACTTTGATATCAAATTCAAAACTCCTGACCTATTTAGCTATTTTCTAGAGAATTTGTGTCCTCAGAAAAGGTAACATTATAACTCATGTCAATTCTTCCGGTGGCCTTTTTCAACTTCAGGCTCTGTTCTAATCTTTTTCATTTTCATTTCATACAGCTAGTTCTCACCCCAATCTCATTCTCAAACTATGGGTCATTCACTCCACTGCTTGTTCTGGAGCAACAAAGACAGAAAATAATTACACATGATTGAGATGCAGATTATAATGCTTGAATTTGTGTATGTCAAAGCTATTACATTAAAAAAAAAGAAGAAAAAAGTTGCAATTCATATTAGGAAAGGGTAGTACAGAGAGAAAAAGAAACAATTTAATGAATATGGTTTCCACAGATTTATTTTTTCATTCTCATGAAGCACATTATTCCTGACACCAGAGAACTTGCAAAAAAAAATTATTTTTAAAACTACCAGGAGCATGGAAAACAAAAGTGTGTCCAATTATAAAATTATCTAACAAATCATCCTGTGTGACATTTCTGTAATTTGTTGTTCTACTGAACAAAGCATGCTAAATCACTCTAATGGTCTTTGCAATGTGTGAAAATAAACAGGCAAGAGTTATTGAATAATTCATTTAAGTGATATTTGATAAACACAGAGGAAGAGCTTATGTTAAAAATGTCACTGTGTTTATGTAGCAAAGATGTAGCTTATGCCTGGCTTGTATTTGGAGAAATTCACATTGCTAACATCAAAGAAGTGTTTTCCTTGCTATGGTTTTTACCATTCAGCTGGTAGCATATACCCTAGTGTACTATGTTTGAAGCCAAAGGTAGTAGATCCATACAAACAGAAGCAAGGACAATCAGGTATAATTTAGAACAGTCATCAGAGATCATTTATGTTATTTATTTAAAATAAGCAGGTGATATCTATTCACCAAGTACAGAAAACCAATACAATAAAACCAACAGTTTGAGTCATTCAGAGGCTAGTAGTGTTCTCCGATTCTGTAAATAGCCACAAAAAGGCCTGTCATTTCCTTTGTTTGGTTAGTTTTTTGTGTTCTTTGGGGGGTTTTGTTTGTTTGTTTCTTGGTTTTTGGTTTTTTTAAATTAAGCAGAAGAAGTATTTTATGACTTGGCAGAAACATGTTAGCTAATTGTATCTCATAGAGAAGATTCTACTAACTTTATCATTTAAATACAAAGATACCATTGTAAAGCATGAAAAAAAATCAACCAACCCATAACCAAACAGCAAAGTAAATTAGAAGCTTGCTGCTCTGCAGGGGAAAACTGAAATGTCCTTTGTGCACTGCATTTCCACTACAATCAAATGCAAAGTTACCATTCTCAGTTTTACTGTTACAATATTCAGCAGTGACTGGATGGGAAAAATGAGCTGTGCAATGAAAGAAAATGAAACTTTAACTGCATGCTATTTTCTACAAGCATGCTGAAAACAGAAATAAAGATATCTAGCAATGAGAGAGCATGGGGAACCTGCAGAATCGATCCTTGATAATATAACAGTCTAGCGCACCTCAATTTTTCCTGGTACTTCATCTACAGATGCACATATTTTAGAAGTTATTACAGATCATTTGAGGACATCTTCCAAAGTGTTCATTTCCCAGGAGGGTTGCTAATAGTTATTAAAAAAAAAAAAAAATTTATGTGGTAATAAAAGCTAAACCGGAAAATAAATATGCAGTAAATGAGAACTATTATTCTGAACATTTATTAGCCTGTATGAGTCCTAAATCAGAATTTCTTTATTAATGTAGCTCAAGCTGGTAGCAGAACATATTTGAATTTATGTTTAGCTTTACATAGAGTTTTTGGGAATTTGAACAGTAGGAGTAGATTTGAAGGAATGTAAATGAAAGAGAATTTGTTATCTAATAAATATGGCAACAATAGAAGAGCTACTTAGAAAGAACATCTAATGTGAAAGGAGTGCAATCATTCCATAGAATATGGGCAGAAAAAGGGCTCCTGGCTCTAAAAAAAGAGGTTTATTAGTGCATTATTAGCATTAATTAGTATTAATATTTATTAATAAGTACTAATTATTATTAGCATTCAGATGCCTAATTTGCTGTAACCATTGTCTACTGTCTCCTTGAAGCGGCACCAGCATTTAGAAAGTGACCTGAGCTGACATTTTATGGCAAGAAATGGAGAGATGGAATTTACTGGCACACTGAAGTTATTTAAATGCCAACATACATGCACATTCCCTCACTTTGCCTGGCCATAATTAAAAATATTTTCTCTGCCCATTAAAAAAAAAAAAAATAAAGGGCAAGATTGATGTCTTTTCATGATGTTCTTGGTTTCCAGGATGTACAGTTCCTTCACCTGATTTCTCTTGACATACACAACCTCATGGTATTCTGCGTACCACCTTTCTGCCTATATATAAGAGGAGTTGAACTAATGGTGGCTGTTTCACCAGCAGCAGATAATTTTGCAAGTGCAGATTTCCCCAGTGTACTGGCTATGGACTTATGTAGTTTCAACCTGTATGTTATTAACCATAGCATAAAATATGAGACCACTTAGGATGTGAATTGGGGACCAAAAGGTGTTCAGGGTAAAGTATTCTGAGAAATCAGTTTCTAAACATCATCTGACTGTGAGTACAATGAATCCATCAACCTATCTTAGGCCTGGATGGCTTGCTTAGTCATCAAACAAGTGTTTTTCAGGTGGTCTTTACATAGTTAGAGAACACTGAAGAACTCTAATCTGAAAAAGATGAGACCAGACATACTTCATGGCAAGGAATAAAAAATCGGCATTTCCTGGCATGCTGTAGTTATTTAAAGTAGATTTTGATGCAGTGTTAGCATTTGAAATAGCTGTACGTTTCTGGAAATGTTGAATATCTCACAAGAGGTAACTTCCTAAAATACATCTCCCTTCCTATTCCTATAGCATCACCTGTATCTCATCTGGGATGAAAATTCCTGAATTTTTATTTTTATTTTTTCCAGGTGGTAAGAAAGTTTGAAGGAGAGAACTTTCACCATTTACTGATTTCAATATACATCAACATTCAAAATTCTGTAATGAGTAAAGAAAAAAAAATCAGTTAGGAGTCTTTGCAACAAAAATAACAATAACAACAGTAATGATTATAATACTAAATTTGGCCAAATTTTAATCTGAATCCTGCTAATGCATCATTTCTTGATGTAAATGTAACAGGGGTAGTTCCACATTGAGCTAGCCTTATTCCTGGAGTGGTGTCTCCACTGGGACCACAGACAGGGAGAGCTTTGAAGAAAATTATTCTCCCCAAATGAAAAAAAGCTCTGACCTCTTCTGCATCCGTAGAAAAGAAGATATTGCAGGCATAAAAATAAGGATATTTGTGGAAGAGGAAACATGCCAGTAACCTCGTAGGTGGGATAGCTGTGATATTTCAGCTTTAAAGTCCTTAGGTGGCAGTGGTAAAAGGAATTGCTTTCACCTTCTGGTATGAACATTCATATGCTAAGTCTGCTTTCTAGGTCTTCTTACAGGAGTTAAGTGAATCAAAATACTTGGGGCAAATCCAAGTTAAGCACTTAAGTGCTGTGGAAGCTTTAGAGATAACCTTACACTGGTTTTGTTACTAACTAATATAGAGCTTTCGACTGAGTTTCTAGACCTGATACTCAGATGCAGGATTAAAGCTGCCTCTGACAAGAAACTGTAAAAGTAATGGGAGAATTACATGTTGGATGATATCCTATATAATGTTTCTTTTCCTATTTCGTTTTTATTTTCTCAGCAATAATGCATTTCTGTACTGGTGTTACCCTAACTACTTCATATGGTATCTGTTAGGAGTGACTTAGCTTGTAATGCTCTCACACAAGTTCAGGTTCAAGGTGGTTCAAGGTGCCAGCTCCTTTTTGCTTCAGTAGAAGCTAAGACTTTTTCTTCCATAGACTGATTGCAAAATAGATAACTTCTGCCTAATTTGCACCTTTTTTTGGGCCAGCATATAGCTACAAACCGATTTTTAAATTATATTATTTATTCAGAAATATTAACTCATAAACAGTATTTGAAATTCTTCAGTATGCTTACATATATTAGAACAGTAATATTAATTGTTCTTCTGTTCCATGGGATTTTGCAGGAACTGACCTTTGCTATATGAGCCAATTAGGCTAGTTAGAGTGTTCCTCTGCTCTTCTGAAAGGGGTAAAATTTATTTTCCACCAAAGAGGTGGAAAGCTGAAAAATTTGTTTTTGAAGTCCTCCCAGTTAATCTCTGTGGACAAGAGATTTCCACACGATTAAGTCGCACATTCAGATTTAAAAATCTAATCTCAGTTCCTCTCTGAAATTTTTTGCTTTCTCTGTTAGTTCTTTGCTAAGAAGAAGCCCATCACAAACATTGAAGATGAAGCCCCAAGATGTTTCTGAGTTCCGTAATATCTGTTGCAATTTTTAGGCTTTGAGCCATTTGAAATGGAACCTCTTCTGTGAGCACTTACGGTCTCTTATGTATCAGGGAGACAAATACTAGGTTTTAAATCTTTGTCCTGTACCACAACATGATCAACATTTTGGAATTTACATAGAGATAATTTTGACTATATGGACACAGAACTGATGTGTTAGCTGTTACTTTCCAGAATTAGTCAGGGGAGAAAGCTGCTTGACTTAAGACTTTTTATAATATTATGCATAAAAAGGGTTTTTTTCCACAAGTTTTTTAATTGCAGCTAGCTGAAACAAAAGCAAGCAACACAGTAACACACACAAGCTTGAAACTAATCACTATAGAATTTCCATTTTAAAGGTCAACCAATTTTCTTTACTTCATTTACCATTTTATAAAAGGAGGAGAAATTTAATAAATTAAGAAAGAGTAATGGAATTCAAGACTTAAGGTCCATATGTCTAAACCAGTTTTTGGCACATTGTTTTGTATTTATATAAAGAATAGTCCCATTCTAAAATACACTAGTTTAAAGGAGACAGATTTAGAATTAATCTAAACCAATAAGCTATTCACAAAACAAGAGTGCAATATAGTCTAACTGGGGTTTTCTCTCTGTTATCCTTTATAAACAAGGCAGAGAAATTTTATTTCAAATGTATAGACTAATTTGGTAATTCCATTTAACTTTCAGTAACCATTTTTCTCTGAAGCCAAGAAGAGTTTCTATCCAAAAGTCATGCCTAGTTTTCTATCTAAATAGACAGACATGAAACACTTCTCAGTAAAATTTTTATCAAAACGTCCCACAGAAGTTGAAAAACACTGATGAGTCATTCCTCTTAAGAATCAGAATTCAACTAGTGTGCTATATTTATCAGAAAGGAAATTGAATTTTCTTTTTAAAGAGGCATTTTCAATTCACATTTCACCTTTTTTTTTCTATTACTCCCCCTATTTTATTCTTTTGTTTGGTTGATTCAACTCTTTAGCAATGGAGATGACAGTTGTCAATGTTCTTAAGGCCAGCTCAGGGAATGTAGGTGAGCTTTTCCAAATTTCCGATTCACAGAAGTTCCACTGTTTGTGTTCATTAACTAATTTTCAGTTAAGCACAGTTAAGCACACATTTCAGAAAAGCTCATCATGTTGATTTTTGAACTACTGTTTGTACAGAGTTCATCACAGGCCTTGGTTACAAGTGCCAGTAAATAACACCTATGCCTTCAAACTGGCACATTAGCTTGATCTCAGTGTTATGGCACGGAATTCGGTATCATTATATTTAAGTTTGCTTCCAGATATTTGGTGTTATTACTTTTCATTTTCTAGACAGAATTATCTTTTATCTGATTTGAAATGCCTCGAGATTGATAAGAGTACTTCTTAATGCTCTGTTTGATAAACTAAATTGATTGAGATCCTTAAATCTCTACCTGTAAGGTATAGTTTCTATCTCTTTAATGGTGCCAGGGCTCTTCTCCAGCCTAGGTTAGTTTCTCAAGATCCTTCTTGGAATATGGACACCCAAACACGTTTCGGTAATGTTCATATCATCACCATAACAGTTACATCCTGAAGGACAACATCACATTAAGTTTCCAATTGGAATTACAATTAGCTATCACCATGATCATAATACCTTATTTAGAGTTATTGCTCCCTAGGGTGGAGTCTCTTGTCAGAGATGATTGTCTGCATCTTTGCTTCAGATGTAAAAACCATCTGTCCCCTGTTGATGCACCTAGTGGTTTACTTTGCCTATGAAACAAGTTACCCATATTGCCCAATACTTGAAATAGAGGGGTAACCTTGTAAGTGGTTCAGAAAGTTCATTTTTTTCCAACTTGTTTTTGAATTGTTAGCTGCCAGCAAACTGCCTCTTGAGAAATACAAATCTTCCTCACCCTTTCACAGTTCACAGTTCCTGACTGTGAACTAGTAAAATTAGACTTAAATTGAATCAGTGTGTATCGTGTAATTTGCCCTTTGTCTTAAAGTTTCTTGTTATACTTGATGGTACTGTTCCATACATTACTCTAAGTTCTATTACGTATTTAACTATTAACAGCTCTTAAATGATAGACTTTCTATTTTAAAAGGCAACCATAAATACCATGCCAAAAGTAGCAGCAATATACAATCCCTATTTTAAAACATCATATGATTGCAAACACATGATTAGATTACTCACTTTAAAAAAAAAATAATCAAAGCAATTTGTGTATTTAAAACTAAACAAGTACTTAATTACTCACCAGTTTTCCTTTTAAATATTGCATCGTTCTGGTTCTTTCTGCTTCTCTAAAAATACCATAGAAACCTTATTCACACAGAGCTCTGGCCAGCAGCCATGAGATACGCCCAGGTTAGAGAGCCCTGCAGAAATAGTCACAAATCCTTTGAATACTCCTTTCCCAAAGTGCAGATTCTCTTTCTGGACCAGCTCTTGCTGCCTCAGATGCCAGTTGGTGCTGCTGGCTCTGGTGAAGGCAGCAGCAGGAGCAGCTGCAGCAACAGGGGCAAGGCTGCTTGCCTGCCTGAAGTCTGTGCCTTGACTTGGTTTTTCTCGTTACTGTGAGGTAGACAAGCATTTGTCTTCTATACCTGAATTGTTAGCATGTGTCTTTCCACAGAGAACTGTTTCTGAATTTTGCAATGGGGAAAATAGTGAAAAGTAGAGCAAGCTAATTTAAAATAGTCTAATGAGTATGTTTTCCAGGTAAAAATTTGAGATGTTTTTTCCGATGAGAATCCACATAAATGGGGTTAAAAGCCATATTTCATAAGCATCCACCTTCTGTGGAAAGTATGCCACTCAGTCCATTTCTTAAAATGGCTTAACAAAACTGTTAGCTGTTTTAAGTCAGTATTACCTCTGGAATGGGTTAGGTGAGTTCTAGTGATGAGCAATAGTTTCCATCGGTTTTCTTTGGGTACTGCAGATAATCCCACTGCCAGTGGTCCTTCAAACACAGTGAAGTTTCCCTTGCAATTTTCAGTTTTTTGTATAATCAATCTCCATATACTTTGGATCCCTAATACTTAAGGTTAAGAATTTTTCACCCAGGATTTTGGTTCTGGCCTTTATAATTTTAAGCTAGATTCTGAAAACATCATATTTCTTATAGTTTTTAACATTTTTGTCCATTCATGTCAGACCAATTTGCGTGATCTAAGGATCATCCCAAAGGATTTCTTCTAAATATTTCCACTGTTTTTTAAAAAGAGCCTGAAATCCAGGGTCCCATTTGGGATTTTTTCTGTGGTGAGCAAAACCTTGGGACATCAGGACAGATAATCCCATAGAAGTGGATAGGAACTGCACAGATTCTCCAACTGCTACTGGAAAATAGTCTTATGTTTTTTATATCTGATCAGAGACAATTACAAATTCCTTTAGACTACATGAGTAGAGAGAGCATTTTCTTCTCTTTAGTATGCCAATACTGTCAAGTATTACTGAAATATTAAACCCTGCAGCTGAATCAAATTCCACACAAGTGCCTTATCTAAATTGCAATGGCTGTTGTCTTAAAGTGCATTGTCTGAATACTGTAAATGGCAAACTTTCTTTATTGGGCAATAATTCCTTCTCTGGCTTGAATGCTTTTCTAATGGAAGAATTTACTATAATAGGAGCTTTTGCTCAAGAGTGAAATTTAAACATTATTGAATTTTCTGAAGCAAAATATCTACAGAAGAGTTGAGCGTTATCTTTTTCTTAGAGATGAAAGATGTACCTAGAAATGTGTATTCTTTCTATTTTCCAGCAAGGGAAATGTGCTTACATTCATCTGCAATTTTCATCATGTTATCCTAGACACTCTGATAAATGTTAGGGTCAGGACAACAGGCAGAGTTCACCCGTAGAATAGCTTTGAAGCTTGGAATAGCCATCCCTTATTCACTGCAGTGATCCATTCCTCTCCGTATTCCTAGTAATACTTGTCATTTACAAGCCACAACATTCTTTCTTCTTCTTAAATGTGGTATTGGAGAGTTCTGGCTAAGATTAGGTACCCTGAATGACAAAACAAGTTAGTGGAGACTCCCAGTGTATGAAGTTAAGTCATGTTGTATTTGTTTGGGAAACTAATCTTAGTACCAGTACCTGAGAATTGAAAACCCTTGAGTTACAGGTACCTTCAAAACAAAGTGGTGTTTTAATTGTGAAAAAACATAGGCCAAGCAAGTATGGGAAATGGAAACCTGTCAACACTTTTGTCTTGGCAGGTATATTTTAGAAAGGGTAGTGTGATGTATTAAAAAGCCACGGTACTAAGATTAATCATATAATTTAAAAAGGGGATAACTTTAAGATGCTAGATTTTAAATTATTGATATAATACAGACATTAAAAATAATTAGACATGTTAAATATATAATACTTTGGTCAATTTTGTAATACCTTTTAAAATAAATTTGGGGGGTGGAACTAGATGATGTTTAAGGCTCCTTTCAAGCCAAGTTATTCTACGATTCCATATTTGTGTTTTGTGGGGTTTTGTGTGTTGGTTGATTTTTTTATATTGAATACAACAAAAATGTCCTCTCCGCATATTCCAAGTAACAGCATTAAAAAAGAGCAAGAATATCTTCCCTGTACTGTAAGTCCTGTAGTCATTAACATTTCTGGTGACTCATGCAGTCTATTTTCTAAACAGGCAGAGAGCTGGGAAGCAAGGACAGAGGCAGAAATGGTACCACTTAAAGATCTATTGCTTCCATTAATTTTCATGCAGAATTTTTGTTGTTCACTTCACCTCAGGCAAAACATTTCCCCCAAAAACCCAACACCCTTTCTCTTTCATCCCAGTTTAGGAAAGCCCAGGCTAGGTGGTGGTAAATATTTGTAAACTGGAAGGTGTGTAAGAAATCAGGATGTAATTAATCAAATGCCAACATCCTCAAGCCATGTGGTTCACCTAGAAAAGGACAGTGTGTGACAAAGTTTTGTGAAAAGATGGCAGCACATTACTTCCTGTCACTTAATTCCAAGGACTTCAGAAGCAAATCCCAAGTTAGTGGATGTTGAAAACCCCAGAAAATAATAGAAAATGATCCCTTAAATGAGCAACGAGAGACAATCATGACAGAATGATGATTTGTGCGTACTGTTATGTACAATGAAAGGAATTCAAGTCCTTTGAAAGAAAAGTGCAAAAGTTAAGGGCATGCGAAGTGAGTTTAGAGGTATTTAATTGAACAATTGTCATTGGTATCTTGGAATTTAGGGCCATGTATCAATAGGTGGAAAGACAGGTAGTTTTAGGAAAGGATACATTGATTAAATTATACAATCTAGGTTGACGGCAAGAGTGCAGGAGGCAACAAGAGAAGAAGCAGAGGTAGCAGTGAAGAAAGTTCACAGCAAACAGGAGATTGTGCTAAAAGCATTAACAAATAAATTAAAGGCTTGGAAATGAGTATTTTCTCAGTAATACCTCTTCTAATTAAACTATCCTTTTAAGAGGATGCTTTGCAACAGTCAGTGAAGCCCTCTGGGTTAAGACCTCCATTATGAAAGCGGTTTACACTTTGACCCAACAAACTACATCACTTATGTACTTTACATGCCCTTCTGTTAAAGTTGATGCCTGACTGGATAACCTAAAACATAAAGTATTTTCAAGTCAAGATGGGTTTTGTGGCATTTAGCTGAATACAAGGAGTAGGTCCGGATTGACAGAGTAGAAAAACAAGCCCATTTGATCAAGTCTCTCTTGTATCTCTTGAAAGCCTAAAAACTCGAGAATAGGAGGTGAGTGGAGAGTGTAGAAGAGAAGTGGTCTTGACCCATATAAAATATTGACCTACTGATTAGCAATAAAGATAATTTTAGTTGAAAAAAAAGAAAACAAATCAATTTATATTTTGTTAAATGCATGTGGATAACTGACAATAGCATCTACAAAATGCTGAAGAAATTAAAATCTAAGAATCACATTTCATAAAGAACCTCCTTTTTAAGAAAGGCAAGGGCAAGAAGACCTTCAATTCAACATATGGAAAGAAAGGTGTTAACATGCCTAATTAGTTAATTTCAGCAGATTTCCTTCTAAGTCATTCTAATTAAGATAGTGAAAGATGAGTCCTTTGAAAAAATTGAATTGCCACTAAGTAGGAGAGGTTTCATTTGGATATCAGGAAACGGTTTTTTCACCCAGAGGGTGGTCAAGCACAGGAATAGGCTCCCCAGGGAAGTGGTCACAGCACCAACCCTGATGGAGTTCAAGAAGCCTTTGCCCAGTTCTCTCAGGCACATGATAGGACTCTTGGGGTGTCCTGCGCAGATCCAGGAGTGGACTCTGTGATCCTGATGGGTCCCTTCCAACTCAGCTTATTCTATGATGCTACTTGACAAAAAATATTCCTTTTAAAAGTATGCAGAAGGACACAGTTTGATTTCAGTTCACCATGAATGATGGTAGTAAAATAACTGTGCTCATCAATGTTAAAAAGTCACACTCCAAAGTAAGACTTAAAGAAGTCTCTAATTTTATGGTGCAAATCTGCGCTGAAAATATTAGAGAACTACAGAATGGAAAATTCTGCCAAACCAAATTTGCCAAACCAAAAAAGCTTGATTGACAAAATATAGCTAATGTGCAACATGAAGAATTACAAAATTTCTGATATTAGATTTTGATGGAAAAATTACCTCAGTGTGCCATAAAACCTAGACAATGATACAAAATACCGTTTTGTGGTTTTCCAGACATGAAAGTACTTTCGTTTAGGCTCGTGTTTATTTTGAGGGATTTTAAAGCAGCAATTATTTTAGAAAAAGTTATTACAAATGTCTTATTTCTGGACTTGAAGAAATACTACTCAATAGAGAGTTACCATTTCTCTGATTTGGCTAAACGTTATAATTGGCTTTTTGCCTGTGCTTTTCTTTTAAATTAATTTTTTTCAGCGTTTTTGCCATCTTGTTGAGGTTAGAAACTCTGCAGACTAACCTCACTGCTATCCTACTTAGTTTTTGAACAAGAGTGATTTAATTTTATTTCCAGGTGTCTTTAATACTCCTTTGGGGGGGGGGGGGGCGATACTTTAGTCTTAGACAGTGAAATAATGTATTTGATCTTTTGAAGAAGTCAGCCCTGTGACATATCTTACCCCTCTGTGTTGCATGACCCAAATCCTTCATAATACCCTGTTTTCATCTGAATATGTTAAACTTTCTGTTAAAAGAAACTCAGGTCTTCAACACACTTGATCATGTTAATCTGAGAAACTGAAACAGATGGAAAACAAGTTTAATGCACCTGAAATACAGTTCAATCATCTTTGTTAGGAATTATGAATTAAATGTGGCAAATTTATTCAACTCCTGTAGATAGGAGAAACACAATTCTTTGTTGGCTTCTGTATCTTGAGAGGCTCTTCTACTAAAGGCAGCATATATTTGTGTGAGGTATTAAACGGCAGAGAAACACTCCATATTCAGCTAAGCTTTTTCTAGAGACAGCAGCTTTGTATTGCCGCCCAATAAATTTCACACTTTGCTGTTCCCTGCTTCTCGTCTTTAACAGTAATCCTAAAGATGAATGCAAAACGAGTTGAAAGTGAATTGGAGTATGCTAATGGCTCATGACTATTTCTCGGCAAAGAAAAGCTTTCTTCCAGAAATCCTTACGAGTAAAATAGATCCCTAAAAGAATCATCGTTAGAAAAGACTGTGCTTGCCAATTTGCTTAGAGGAAATGATGTATGGAAAAGGGATATTGAACACTAAGTCATTTCAGAAGTCTGTCCAAGCCAACAAAGATTGTTAAAGCTTTACCTGTACTTCAGAAGTGTAATTTCTTAATTTAAAAATTAAATAAGAACGTATCAGTGAGTGTGTGATGGTGTAGCTTTATCACATATGAATGATGGTACAAGTGGTAGCTCTTCTATTTCAAACAAGATATGATTGTCATTTAAAATACACTTTGGTGTTATTCATCATGGGGACAATTTCCCAGTGTTTAAAACTTTACAACCAAATTTCAAAAAGGTATGAGAGAAGGTTGTCTTACCTGAAGTGTGAACTTGACTCATTATGGATGGCAGAAGTAAGTGTAATGAAAGCAATTTAAGTGTCTGCTAAGGTGTTAGACTAAAAATTTAATTATGATAGGTGTTAATCCACAGGGATAACAAAGCCATCTATTTTATTGATTTTTCTTTCAAGTAGCAGGTCGTCAGCGCAGGGCCAGCCCCGAGAAAACAGGGGCCAGCCTGTCCCAAGAGATATCAGCATGGAGCCATGGCTCCCCCCTCTCCTCCAGGTCCCACGCTACGGGACCAGAGGTGAGACAAGCAGCTACCAGAAAAAGACACCGTCTTAGAAGCCCCAGCAAGAAAAATCTACAAAAGCAACTGCAGTGTGAGAGCTCAGCCGGCACCGATCTCCAAAGTCAACATCAACCAACGACATCATCATTTTGCATTGTTTTACCATTTTTCCTATTGTATAAAAATTATGCCTTCCCCTTTTAATGTATTTGAAAAAGGGGGAAATGTGGCACTGTACCCCCTCTTACTGATCACTTCCTGCCCTCTCCATGGGGTCTCCCTCCTTCCCTTGCCCCTAGTCCTGGCCACTCCTCGAGTTCTCCCTATTGGTTCCTGTATCCCAACGCCGCCCATGTACCACCCCTGTACCCTGAAACCATTTGCCCATATGCTCTCCCCACCCCCCTGGCAGCCAGGTAAACTGAGGCTCCAAGCCATGTGACTCTCTCGCTCTCTCCTCTCTCTGCCCCTGGGAGCAGCCTGCCAACAGCTCCTCTCCTCTGCCTTTGGGGGCCAGCCCGTGTGCTGGCCCCAGGCTTTGGGGAGGCAGCATGGAATAAAGACCTTTGCAGTGCCATGAGGAGAGCCTTCTCACCTCCTTTGCCATCACTGAAGTTGCAGGCTGGCAGCTGGAGCAGCGGTGCGGGGCGTCCGAGATGGACTGCAGGAGGGCAGAGAATCCCTGCCTTGTCCCAAGAAGCCCCCGCTGCGCTCCCAGGGAAAGCTGCAGCAGCTAAGCGACACCTAGCACTGCTACAGTCAGCTGGTGATCACTGTGGAAAGTTTGCAGGGTATTAATCACAAGTAAGCTCCTAGTTTAGCTCTTAGACTGCTTCAAGTCGTCTGTGCTACCTCTCCTTAGATGTACATGTGGATAGACTCATATTCTGTTCCAACCTCAAAGTAGTCACGGACCCAGAAGAATGAAGAAAGCTCTGAGAGCTCTCTTTGCATGGGTACAAAATCTCCAAACATGGCAGGCAGTTGTGTGGTCTGGAGATGCAGCCTGAAGTGGGAATGCTGCTTTGCTTCACTCCAAAGCACCCAGGAATTTACTTAAAGAGAAATTAATTGGGGCCCGTAATTACTTGTATTGCCTTCATGAAATGATAGCTGTTCTTGCAACAGTCCAGATATTTCATGTTCAATGGCTATGTGATGTTTCTGGTTATGATTTTCTAAAAAATATTTTTCTTAATATCAAAATTTTTAAAAGAGATGAAATACATGACTACAGTGCATTTGTATGACCTTGAAAACTCAATTTGAAGCACATAATTACAACCACCATTTAAAGTTTCATATTTGGCAGCTTACATTTGCATTTTTGAATACCTGACTGGGGCCAGCATGTTACAGAACTGGGCTTCTGGAAGGGCACAGTGCAAGCGCTTTTGGTCTGCTGGGTTTCTTGGCATAGAAATGCTAATGGATTTACTCTGGTTCACAGAAAGCCAGGAAAGAAGGCTCCAGTCATCCTTGGCTGGAAAGACATTCTGTTTTATCCTGGTGAATGACATTTCAGCCTTAATTATCTTTGCCACTTCTGGGGGAGGGGAAAAAGGTCATCAATCCACAGGAAACTATCCTCACCAATTCGTCAGCATACGTGACTGTTCCCACTTTCATCTCAAATGGAAGCTCTTTCTACCAAGATTGCTCAAACATTATAGTATACACAGTAAAAGTAAAAGAAGAAATAATACCCTACTAAAACGTCCTGTTGTCAACACAGTTTGTTTTTTCTCCCCTAGAAAGCAGATGAAAGAGACTGTGAGACATGTGTGACATCTTACTGTGTAACTTAATGCGCTACTGGCCACTGGGATGCTGTGGTGATGAGGGTGGCAAAAGAGCCTATATAGAAGAGATTAGCCAGGGATTTGGCAGAAAGGAAGCAAAGTGGCAATCAAACTAGCTGAAGAAAAATAGAGGGAGCACAGAGAGGATTGTACAAGGAGCACCTGCCTGCTCTGAGTATATATTTATCTCCCTTTAACTATTTTCCATGAGTCAGACAGCACTGGTAGCTGCAAATTCAAACACCATCAGAAACCTTGGATATCAGTTTGGCCTGGTGATCCAATAGCAGTAGTTATCTGTCATTGTTCAAGAGCACCTGGAAGCTGCTTTTGTATCCCTAAAATATTTTATGCTATGATAGAAAAGCAAAACTTTATCTACTGCTTGAAATTGCTGGGTCAGATTTTTTATGACTACCTCTGAGATGCAATAGTTCTTTCCCTCTCTCCCATCACCTCCTTAACTTCCTTTTCTCTTTTACTTTTTGCCTTTCTATTTTTTGACCCCCAAAAGATCAGGAATCTTGATTGCCCTCTGTAGGACATTGTCTTCAATGGTACAAAAACACTGAAAAAAAAAAAGAGGAGATTTGTTGCCTGCTGACTGTGCAGAACTTTATTTTAATACGATAAAGTCAAGTAATTGCCCTTTGGCTTCTATTTAATTACATGAGGAAATTAGTACTGAATGCTGCACCTTAAGAATATTAAATTAGTATTTTGCTGTTTATGGCCTGAAAATTTTCTCTGGGTATTGTCTCTTAGATGAAAGTAAAAAAATAATAACAAAAATAAATAAATGAAAAACAAGATTTTGTTTCTTAAAAAGAAAGAGTAATTTGTTGTACAGCAGTATATTAGCAACTGAACCTTGGTCTAAAATCTGATTAGTTTTATGTCAGCTTGTAAGCTATGGTTTGTTCATACTTTTCTGTAATTTTTCATCTAGTGTTCTTTATTTGATTTATAGGAGACTAATTTTAATCCAGATGGATGGCATTGTGTCTATAGACACTGAGCATACCTAAAAACCAGATGTACTTTCTACCATCTTCTGTTGCAGGCTGCAACATGGGACTGCTCTTGCCAAAAACAGTAAGAGATCCAAGACATTCTATGTCTACTGTACCTTTAATTTCAAATAAGTATATAGATACACATAAAATTTTATGCAAGACAAGTATTTTTGATTAATAATTTAGCACAGAAGTCTATTCAGTCAAAAGCTCAAAAAAAAAAAAAAAGAAAGAAATGTTCCATAGAGATGATAGATTTCTGATGTCAGCAGACAATTCCAACCTCTCCCTTGTCAGTGAAGGTGCCATAATGAACACTGTAACATCTCTATCTTCTAGAGTTGACAGGAGTGGAAGAGAAGATGTTAAAGCATGATAAACACCAATAACTACAGAACGAGGTTGTCGGAATCTCAGCTAAAAATTGCCTCCCAAAAAAACCCCCATAAAATGAAAATGTGGATGCCCCATCCCTGGCAGTGTTCAAGGCCAGGATGGGGCTCTGAACAGACTGTTTTAATGGAAGTTGTCCCTGTCCATGTCAGGAGGGGGTGGATCTAGATGGTCTTCAAAGTCTCTTCCAACACAACCCATTCTGTGTTTCTATAAAATGTTAACTCAGATGAAGAATGTGCTCTTCACCTTAGAAAAACAAAAAGAAGAGTACTCACAGTCTTATTTTAAAACCAAAAAAAAGATACGGCCTTCATAATGATGGAAGGGCCTTTGAGAGGTTGTTTAGTTCATCCTCTGTCCCTGAGAAAGTATTAAGCACCTTCAATTCCCTCATTACCTTCTCTCACAGACCTGCTGTGATGAGACTCTGCAGGCTTACTGCACAGTTGTACTAGTTTGAAAACAACCAGTGGGAGATCTCAGGTCAGAATAATAATTTAATAGGAAAGTTTAAAAAAAGAAAAAAAAGGCAGAAAACACTGGTTTACACTGACAGAGTCAGGATACAACCTGACAGCCTGTTAGTCAGGGTGGAGGTAGCAGTCTGACAAAGTGGTGGCTGCAGTCCTCCTGAAGTGATGGATGTGGTTCTTTTGAAGCAGTGATCCTGCAGAAGGGTCTGGTCTTCCTCAGACGGTGCAGTGGTGGCTATGTAGCTCTTGTCCCTTGAGGATCCAGTGGGAAAAGCTGTCTCTGGTGTTCCAAACCTCCGAGTATACACAGGTGGGAGTGCTCAGTTCCTCCTCCTGGGTGGAGCATCTCACGATGGGATGGTGAGTCATGAGGCAATGCATTGGTGGACCCATTAACAGGAGATAGTCCAGAGGGAGGAGTCAAGGAACGCTGCCGCACCTGGTTTCAACAGCTCATGAAGATGGCAGTAGAATACACTGCAACCCAGGACAACAGTCTTTTTCACTGCTTCACTTAACAAGTGAAAAGTTTTCCTCATGTTTAGCATAGATCTTTCTTGCTGCAGCTTAAAACTATTACATCTGGTCTCTACCCATTTTGGACATGAATAATAGATTATTCCCTTTTCTCTGAAACAGCTTTTTAATGTTGAAAGCCTGTTGTTCCATTCCCCTCAGATTCTTCTTCTGTTTACTAAAACAGCTAAAAAGACCAAAACAGTTTCTCTCATAAATAAAGCCTCCTGTATCTCTAGTCAAAGGATTTTTGTTTTTCTTAGTGCACTTTAACTAGTCTACATCTTCCTGAGGTGATTCTTGAAACATCAAATGAAGTTAGATCTCACCAGTGAGAACTATTACTAAAGAATTTTTCCACTGTTCTGGCTATTGTATTTGAGTACAACGGTCTTCTGTGTACCTGCATGGCATTAATGGCATTGAAAGGTTCATTTGGCTTGTGATCCACAGCAATTCCCAGAGGCTTTCCTCAGAGCCACTACCTACTCTGTTGTTTCACCTCTGTTCTTGTGAACCTAGATACTTCTATGTCTTTCACCGAGTTTTTATTTTAATGTCAAATGTTTTTGCTCAAACCATATATCATTATATATATTATATATATGTTATGATTTTATATATATATATAACCAAATAAAACTTTCCAAATTTAGTTGTTGGTAAATATAATGCTTTTCATTTCTTTCCCTACATCACTAGTAAAACCACTGAACATAGAAGACCTCACCTGTGAAATGTATCTGCTGAATTTGACTCGATGCTTCCTTCCAGTTTGACAGGGAACCTTCTGGAATTCATTCTTCAGGTACCGTTATCCAGTCAGTCTTTCACTGTTAATCATATTTCTTCACCTTCATAGGATCCTAGAATGATTTTGTTGGATCTTAAAGATCATCCAGTTCCAAGCCTCCTGCCATGCGCAGGGACACCTTCCACTAAAGCAGGCTGCTTAAAGCCCCATCCATCCTGGCCTTGAAAACTTCCAGGCATGGAGGCATCCCCAGGTCCTCTGGGCAACTAGTTCCAGTGCATCACCACCTTCATAGTAAAGGATTTCTTCTTAATAACTAATCTAATCCTACCCTTTTTCAGTTTGAAGCCGTTTCTCCTTGTCCTATCACTACCAGCCCCGGTAAAAAGTCCCTCTTCAGCTCTCTTGTAGACTCCCTTTAGGTACTGGAAGGCTGCTCCAAGGTCTCCCTAAAGTCTTCTCCTCTCCAGGCTGAACAACCCCAGCTCTCTCAGCCTGTCTTCATAGCAGAGGTGCTCCACCCCTCCGATCATCTTTGTGGTCTCCTCTGGACTTACTCCAGCAGATCCGTGTCCTTCTTATTTTGGGGGCCCCAAATCTGGATGCAGCACTCCAGGTGGGGTCTCACAAGAGTGAGGTAGAGGGGGAGGATCACCTCCCTTGACCTGCTGGTCACGCTGCTTTTGAGAATATCATAGGAGACATTATTAAGAGCCTTATTAGAGTTAAGGTACAGAACAGAACACAGGGGCAGAAAGGAAGGAAGGAATTCAGATTGGTTTGATCTGACTTGCTAATATGAATCGAGTTGGCTGCCATTAATCTTTTTCGTATCTTAGAGATGTTTACAAATATTTGATACCACTATTCATTTGAGTTGCTTATTCATGGGTTTGAAGTTTAGATGTCTGACCTACAATTTAATAGAGTATCAAATAAAAATAAAATAAATTAAAATAAAATAAAAGCAAAGTTTTCTTCAGTATATATGTATGTGGTTAATATTCTATATCATGACTACTTTATACCTAGAAAGTCCTGGAAGTGGTCTGGGGTCTTCTGGGATAAAATTCATCAGGCCCAACTCATGGGACAATAGCTGTCATGTCATATTAACCTTTACAACATATTTTTTCTGTACTCTAGACTGAGTTCTTCCCACAAGGTTTTTGTGATAGTCATAGCTTGGAAGTGGTTCTTGTCAACAGAACACAATTTTAAACTCTGGCATAGCACCTGTATGCATCACATTTGTGAGATGGGTTTGTAGTTGTTGCAAGATTTGCCTTCAAAATGATCCTCCCTGAATGTGCAATACAGTCACAGCATAGGCACACAGACCCTCACACCTATTTTGTTCCTGATGTAGCTACTGAGAGTGAACACAGGTCAGTCAGGCTGTAGTGCAAGTAAATCAAGCCAGCCAGAAACCCTAGGTACCTGCTCTGACTACTAATTAGATTAAAGGCTCTGCTGCTACATCTTCTCTGCTAATTATGCTTGTTAGTAAAACTAAACTTGTAGTAGGTATGTATGCCAATGTTACAGTAACTCAGCTAATTTTATATATATCTGTATCTATATCTATCCTGAACCTCAGTCACGTGTCTCTTAATAAAATACCAGCAGCAATGAGGGAAGAATCAATAGAGTTTAGCTGCTTTCTGTTTATGGTATTTTGTTGGAAAAAGATAGTTATTTCCTCTAATTCTTCATTTATGCATTACTGTGTGATAAATTACTTTGTGGCAGTGTTTTATGCTTTAATCAAAAAGACTGGATTCAAGTTGTCCCTTGCATTAATTACCTATCGGACTTGTTCTATGGCTCAGATTAGTTATTTAGTTGCTATATTTTAATTTATTGATTGCATAAAAATGTAAATGCTAAGGACATAAATTTAATCCACTTTAGTAGATATGTAGACCAGCAGGATGTATAATCATATATGTACTGCAGTGTATATGTTATAATTTTAATATGTATCTCTAATGCATAAAAGCAAGACACATGAAAACAAGCAAATTAAATATGGTACAATATGTAAATAACTATAATCCCTCACTAAAAATTAATTAAATAAAAAAATAAGTATACAAGATATTAGTACCATTTTCTATTTTCCTTTATTATTCTCTAAAAGTTCATTTTATGAAGTAAATTGTATTTATTAAAACTTTTTTTTTTTTTTTGGAAGCTGGTGATAAAGCTTTCAGCACTGTAACATTTTGGAAGACCTTTGTAGTCCACTGGTTGAGTCTCAGGCACAAACCAACATACAGAAGGAACACAAAATGCGGTGAAATGCCGAAGCCAAGGAGAAGGTGGGCAGGACAGGGATGACAAAATTGGTAACATATTACAGGTCCAATTTAGTGTAATTTTAAATTAGTTCTGGAGCATTCAATTAGAATAAAGTTTTCAGAATCCATTAGTGTACCCCAGCAACAGACAGAGGTCACCCTGAGAAGCCATAGGAAGCGAAACATTCCCTGTTTTTCCTTCAGTGTTTGGTGTGACCAGGACTTTCACATTCAGATGAGGAAAAGGAAAGGGAAAGGAGAAGGAGTTCTCTCAAGAAGTATTAGCATTCTATGAAACTCTCTACGAAGGTAGTTCAAAGCTGGAACAAAATATTTTCTTTCTCCAGTCCTACGCCCTCCAAATCATTCATTTCCCCCCTGAAGAGAACTCAGAATTGAGTGAACTTGGAAAATGCTCATTGAGTTATTCATCTGCTTTCTTCATTTTGTATCCATGGCAAAGCAATCTGCCTGATTGCCAAGAGACCTTTTTTGTTCAGTTGAATTGGGAGAGGGGTCAGAGAAGAGGAGAAGAAAAAGACGTTTCAGGGAAAATGAAAACCAGGCAAGGAAGAAATAATAATGCAGGTCAAACTAAAGTTTAGAGTTTGTTGGAAGATGAGCATTTGGTTTTGTCTGAAGGTTACTTAACCTTTTTTCTAAACTCCCACTCTTTATCACTTAGTTACTTCAAAAAGTAAAGGCCATTTCAACATGAGAAGATGTACTGTTTCTTTTAAAAAATGTCAAAAGTACTTTGAGTGTTCAGCTATTAGAACATTTTAACATTTTTGAAAACTCTTTCACTTTTTTTGGCAGAAAGTATTTGCCCACACAAACTGCATGTAATTTAGAACTTTAGAACTGCATGTAATTGTGAATTTACTATTTATTAAGGAAAAAAAAAAAAAAGGCAAAAAGCCAAAGCTATCTGTTATTGAAAAGCACAAGATTGCCTGGGTAATAATTACTTGTTGCATTTGTGTAGCTTTAGGCTTTACATCTACAGATTACTGGGGAACTGTTTTTAAACAAAATTCCTTGGCATATTTAGAAATCTCTGTAGATCCTGAAGATTTAAACAGTTCACATCAGTCTCTTTAGAGGAAAAAACCCCAAAAAACCACCAAGTCTGCATTCCTGTTAAACAATGTGCAAGAAAATACAGTATATTTCAGTTAGAGAAACCTTCCCCAAATATTCAAGGATTAGTCCTTTTTTTTGTTTGTTTTAATCCCTTTCTTATTATGACACCATCAAAACACTTTAGAGTTTGTTGTTTGTTTTTTTTTTTAACTACAAAAATAGGCACAGAAAACAATTCATATTAGAACAGTTCAGAGGACAGGTTACACATGTGGAAGACAGCCCTGTCTTTTCTCAGTATCCTCTGGTGGACCTATTTAAACCTTACGAAAAAAGGCATCGACAGTCACGCCTGCCGCTGGATTCTCACACATCCCAAGGTGAGCACTCGCGTTAGTAGACTAAAGCAAATCAGTTTGGGTGATGCACAGGATGAGAGACTGACTTATAGATTATATTACAGGATTGTAGACTCATATAAGGGTTTGAGTTGGAAGGCACATTAAAGATCATCTAGATCCAACTCCCCCTCCATGGATAGGGATGCCATCCACTAGATCAGGTTGCTCAGGGCTCTATCCAACCTGGCCTTGAACATTTGCTAGTAGTACTTAGGTGAAGGAAAACTACAGATTTAGGATGTGAAGTAACCCAGTCTGCTAAAACATGAATTCACTACAAGCCCAGGGGGAAGACTCCCACCTGCTTCAATCTGAAACCTCTTTGTCTCAAGTGAGTGTGTGATGTAGCTATGCCAAAATTAAGCTAAATCACAGTTTGCAGTAATTTTCTCAGTAGGTCTTAAAGCAGCTTAATTTTTAATTAAGACTTAAATTAATTACTTCTCTTCTAAAATTAATTAGTTCTTGCTCCATGTTCTTTTTTCCTTATATGCAAAAGCTGTACTTGCATACACTATTTGCTGTAGTGTCAGGCTGCTTGGGGCTACCCCAACATGAAATTCCGCATCTGGCCATAGCACAATGTGTAAACCCTGTCAAACGGAGCAGTGTTACCTTATTCATGTAAAGAAAAGTTAGTCTGCCAGCTTTCTAGTGAGATGGGAAATTTATGAGAGAAGAAAAACTGTTCCTTCAGAAAAAGGTTTTTTTCCAAACAAGTCCAGTTTGCTTCTTTGCTCACTGTATCCTGCTCTTCTAATAAGATATCAACTTCTTTGGCTGTCATGTCTGGAGATACCTGCTGGGAAGGCTTGGTTTACTTTTTAATCCTCTTTGTCAATGCTTGTGCTAAGATCAAATGTTTGTACAAACAACTCTTCCTTCTGCTAATGAGGGACAGGATTTTGTTGGAGCTGATTTTTCCTTTGAACTCTTAGAAAGTTTTACAAAGGCTTCTGTTATGTTACAAACGAAGTCCTCACGAATAAAAGCCTGTGTCTGTTGCTGTAGTCCTGGCGAATGTAACATTTCTGTAAAAAGTGCTCCACATTTCTGTAGAAAGTGCTCCGTCCCTGTCCTAAGGGTCCATTGCTGATGACCTGACATGGGTGAAAAGAATGATCTCAGTGAGAACCAAACCCCTGGGTTCAACTGTACCACAACACTCACTTTTGCCAGGACAGGCAGCAGCAAAACACTGTATACAGTTAAGATACCCTCACCTCACCCCCCTCAAATACATCCATTCCTGCAGAGGCAGAGTAGCGATAATCAGTGCTCAAAGCATTGAAGAATAATGATTAGAAATAGGACAGGCCGCTGCAGGGGAAAATTTTTTTATTTCACTGCATTCCTATCACAGTTTTTTAAAGGCATCTGAACAAGAATGCATCAGCTTTTTGAGTCAGGTTTAATTTTCTCCTCTAGCTTTTCCAGCTAGAAGAGAGGAAAAGCTGTTGCTGTGGATAGTTCAATTTAGATACATATACATCCAGGATAAAATTTCTCTGAAAAATCAATAACTCAGGATACTAATGAACTAACTACAAGTTCAAATAAAAACATGAAGATTATGACAAGCATCAAAGACATTATTTAGGAAAAAAATTAGGTAAAGGTCTGCCACATGCGCCTTGGAAAGATTGATTGAAATACCAAACCACCAAGCGTTGTTCATAGGTGCCAATTGAGAGAAAGGAAGAAAATGGTCTGGTAGTGCACTGATCAGTTCCCAGGATACAGCTTTCAGCACTAGTATTCCCCATTCCTGAAGGATGTGAAGCAGCAGAAAGTGGTCTAGCAGCTGTGAGCATGCAAAATGAGTCATCCATAGGCTCAAAATAGACCTTCATATACAAGGCTTAAAGGGATCTTAAGACACTTGGGCACGTTCATCTCATTCAGCACATCTCTCTGAAATACCTTCTCTTTTGAAACTTTCAGATACACTAACTGGTGAATTGAGTGGATCTTTGGTTTGATTCACTACTGCAATTCCAGCATTCAGGTTGCATCCCTACGGGAGGCACAAGGAGCTGGAAGAAAGATAAACTCACAGCATCCTATGCTTAAAAAATTCCTGAAATTCAACAGACAGCTTCACCACTGCAGCAGTAACTCTTTCCCTCCATTCCTAATTGGTCTGATTACACCTGCATGAACCCTTCTTCAGTTCTGGGATCAAAATTTTTTTCACCTGCCCAGGCTGCCAGTCTGCAATCACTATCACAGTGCCACCAGCAGGGTACAATACCCCAGCATGGGCCAACAAGCCGATGATAAGACAAAAGGTTTTATTAGGTTAAACACTTACCGTGGGATTCTATGTAAGTAATTATCTGTAATCAAAATGTGATCACTCAATTAAGGTATGCAGGCAGACAGGGGACCCTGCTCTGAGGTCAGAATAATGCCTTAGGTTTTCACTTTTATACTTTTCAAATCCTGTACTGCCTGGTGTGTAACTCTGAAGTTCCTTGCAGCCTGCTCGCTGCTGTTCTCTCAGGCCAGGCAGTCATAACAAAGCCTCTCCACTCCTGCTCTTCAAGGGCACCCAGACTGTACTAAGCCCAAAATGTGTAAACCAACATCTTGAGACGGGGGACGAGCTTGGGGAAATTACATCATTTAGCTAAAGTTTTAATTGGTGAATTTATGCTGATATGCAAATGAACCAAACCTATAAAAGTGTGAAGAACTCGTGACTCATTGTCCATCTTGGGGTCCATTTTGAGAGTAGCCTTTGGCTCCACAGGATGTGCCTTTGAAGGCCCTTCAAATAAATATCCACCTTTATTCCCTTACTCCTGTCTAATCTCTGTTTCTAGGTAGCCTCTTGAGGCATCAAGACTACCAAGTAAAAAATGTGGGAGTGTGCTGGACACTGTACAAAATCAAAGGTAAGTAGTTGGCAAAACGCAAAGTGGTCTAAAACTACTAAGACAATAGTGAATAGTGGGATAAAATACCTAAGTGAAAGCAAGAGAAACTCCCTTTGGGTGAATAGCATTGAAGTACTGCAATGGGAGTCCTGGCTTAGCAGGGGTTTGTTTGCACCAAGCCAGAATTAACAAATAGAGCATAAAATCAGCAAACCCAGGACTAGTAGGGAAAAGAGTAAAGTTACCTGGGGCTGATTATGTGTGAGAAGGGAAAAAAGGGAATATTAGGCAAGACATGCAATCAGGGCTGTTCTGCATCCCTCTGAGCAGCTCTGCACGTGACCAGCTTGGCTCAGTGTAAGAGACGGTCTGAAGACCCTTCGTCTGTTTCACGATCATCTAGAAGGACTGAGACTGAATCCCCCCCCTCAAGGGGAGGAAAAGGACTTTACACAAGTTTGGGCCTGGCTAAGGTGGGAGACCTGCCAAGTACGTTGTGCCTGAGCTGGTTCACACTCCTGAGTACAGTTTGTGGTGGACTGTGTCGGTTCTGCTACCAAGGTGGCAGGAACAGCGTAGTATGCTCTGTCCTCTGTACCTGTTCTGAACCATTAGATCGGGACAAAAAGCTTTACTCCCTCACCTCTTGGCTGTTTGCCCCTCGCTTTCGAAAAGACTATAAAGAGACTTTCTGAGAAGACCCCTTTTGGGATCCCCCCACGGAAGAAGATGGATCCGTTGCTGGACAATCAAGAGGATTCCTCCTCGCCGTCGGTAGCTATAACCCCTCCTCCCATCTTTTTCTCGCTATCCTTTGTTTCCTATATCTCTCCACCTCTATCGCAATACAGTGCGTAGGCACAATAAACACATTGTCCTGATTTGAACTAAAAAATACATTTCCCTGTTTCTTTTGCGCTCTGAGATCCCGGTTAATGAACCATCACGATACCCGCTTTGTGTGAGCGGATCGTGACACTCAGGAAGGTATGGGTCAGGCAACCTCCCATTCTAGCTGCATCCCGTGTCTGACTGGCTTCTGTAGCCCAGGAGACTGCGGTGCTGTCCTTCCTGTGAGTGCAGGGACACTGTAAAAGGGGGAGTGGAGCCGCTGGACCTGCCCTAGCACAGACATGGCTTCATGCTGGTGCCACAGGCTGGGCTTCCTCTCCTACTCCTCTCTGCTAAGGAAAATCAGCAGTTTAGCTGCAGTTCAATTGAGAGCACCTGCCCATCAATCTGATTCACTTTTCTATTAACTCTCACCACAGACTCCTAACAGTACTCAGAGGGCAGTAATTTAATCCTTGCTGATCGGAACTGAGAATGAAGGGATCACGTAGACGCAGAATACTTGGAACAACAGCAGCAGGACCAGAGTTAGAGGGTCAAACAGATTATGGCACCTCTGCAATTAGGACACTGCATTCTCACTTCGGTGCTGCTGTATTTTATGGCTATAGGGTAGGAACCCTTGCAAACTTCGTAGACTCTTGTGAGATTTTCCGGGAATTTGGACTGGAGTTTAATGACGGTATCTTGGCAGAGCAGACCTTTATGCAGTATGTGGTCATGCTAGTGGTAAATTATTCTTTAGAATAAGAGCAGCACAATTTTCCATCCTGAGTTCAACACAGCAAGTCATTCTGGTTATTATAGAAAACCCCCCAAACATTCTCATTGATAATGGTTATTATATACTACATGATATTCAACCTCCAGAAAAATACAGACTTGTAAAAAAAAACCCAGAAGTGTCTTAATGATCAAACCTGATTTACTTTCACCATTTTTACCCAGTATTTCTCTGCACCAGAATAAGGAATACTTCTTACTGGATTTTATCAAAAATTGGTATAGCATATGTCTGATTTAATAATTCACAGCTGCTTATGTCTGATTTAATAATTCACAGCTGCTTAAGTAGTAACATCTAGTGACCTTTATTTAAGTTATTTCACTTGAAATGGAATGGTTATTGCCAGAGTGCAAACTTGTAAATTGAATCACTCTAAATTAAAAAAAATCTGTATAAATTTTTGTAGGCAAAATCGACAACTTTCTGACAGTGTCAGTCCCACTTAAGATGGAGAGCAATGGAATTCGTCTACAAGCAATCCTTTTGGAACAACTACATAAGGACTAAAAAATCCCCTTTATGAGAAATGTCATGACCCAGTATGTTCTAAGATTATGCTATTACAGCACCTCTATCAAATCATTGTAGAAAAGTTAAAAAAAAAAAAAAAAAGAAAGGAAGAAAGAAAGAAAGAAAAAACAAGGGAGAAAATCATGCTACCTTCCAAAGCATGAGATAGTATGGATGAACGACACAAATGACAAAAAAACTGGATTTAAAGGGTTGACTTCAAAGATTTAGTTCTTGTATCACTTTTTTTTTTTCCAAAAGCAATATTTGTATTGGTTGTACAGAAGAGAGGTTCTGACTCCAACACAGTATATGCTCTTTTAGGTTAATAATCCTTAGAGACTCCTCCATCCTTTCACTCTCTAGTGAAGTACAACAAAAGAACAAAAGTATTGTTTCAGCATTTCTACAGGTAAATATAATTAGTCACATAGGGGAGGAGGAGAAAAAAATTCCTGAAAGATATTACTGGAGACAAGGAGTGTTTGGTGGAAATAACACCTGTAACATAAGATTTACTCTGATTCCTAGATGTTTACTGCTAGAGGCAAAATCTTCATCATGATCTGGAAGGATCATTGTCCTCATTTGTGTGATGAGCACAACTTGATTTAGTTTGAATTTTTATTTTGACTTAATTTGGGAGTTTTATCACCATTTCAGATGCAGATGTTCAAGAATAATGTTGATAGTTCATTAACTAACTACCTTGAAGTTGTAAATTTACAAATTTAATATGCATAATTTGCAGATTAGTACCAATTTACCTGCTCTGGACCATAACACAAACTGATGAATACGGATGATGTTTCCCGTACATAAAAGGTGATTCAGACACAATCGTATGCTCCTATGGGATGCCTCAGTGTGGGAAAAATGAGAGAAAGAAAATGCCATCATATTTTCTTACTGGAAGTTTTCTTCCCATTCATTCTAGTAGGGAAAAAGAATTCGAGACCAAGTTGCTGTGTTTGTATCTCATCACTGGGTTCCTATTCTCTGAAATCTTCCTGCAGAGAGGGAGAGGGAGAGGGAGAGGGAAAGGACGTGGGAGGCGAGGGGAGACAAAGCAAGGAATTGAAGAAAAAGTTTCTCCTCTTAAAGACCTTGCTGAGGTGGAAAGTTTCAGATTAAATATTTCAGCTAAACCCACAAGTGTTTTGGGAAAACTTAGAGTATCTGGGAGGAAAAGGTTGCACTGAAAATCTGGCCAAACACTTAGAACTCTCTACTCACTATGTTCCCTTAATTAGTAATGAAATATGTCTGTCTCCCTTTCTTCTTTAGTTTGGGAAAAAAACCAAAACAGTGAAAGCAATGAGTAAATGAAATACTGCACCCAGACATAATTCCTTTAAAATCATATTGGTCTGATGCAATGTTAAAATCAAGGTGCAAGAATCTAATTGAGGTCCCAGAAATACCCTCAGAGTAATGGCACATGTTACCAGTAGCACAGTAGTAAGAGGAAATACTGTAGATCCATGCAATTTTTTTTTCTTTATTGTGAAGAGATAATTCCACACTGATATTTTACTCTGCTTGAAAATTCTTCCAATGTGAATCAATGGTTACATCCGTGTGCAAGCAGTTTAGCTGAATTCTTTGACTCTTTCAAAATAAGTAAATACTACTTTTCTACTTTAGTAGCAGGCTAGCACACTTGTACATGTCTCTTGCAGGTAGAAGGCACAAGGTAAAGAGACCTATGATATCTATAGCTCATACTATTGGCACACAGTATTCCACAGAACTGAAAGACAATTTTTCTAAATTTGCAGAGATTAGTTTCTATCTTTGCTTTTTTTTTTACTATCCAATCAGCATACTAACTGATTTCACTCATTTTTATAAATAGCATTTATCTTCTTATTGCCATTCAAATATAATTTACTCCAGGCAGAGAGATTACAGACCTTGATTTTATCTGAAATGTCTTTGAATCACAGCGAGTAAAATGACTCACTTCCATCATCACTGTTCAGTAAAATGATTCTGGGATATCAAAATTATCTGTTCAGTCTAGTCCACCCTTTTCTATTTATTTTCCTTAAGCTTGACTTCTGATGAGCAATGACTTAAGGCAATTTCCAGTTTTCCCTCATTGTTTTTCAGACCAATCTTTCACTAGTATATCTCCCAACTTCCAGACTAGAAGACCAGCCATTTTTGCAGCCACTGTCAAAGGCACAATTTGCTTCACATATCCTTTGCATTCTGATTCAGACTCTAGTCAGCAACACCACTATGAGATCCCACTGGGGAAGAGCTGATTGGTCCTCAGGAAATCTCACTCTGACAGACAAGGAAAAAACTTGTCTGGTCAACTAAAAAAAATGCAAAATCTAGGAAGCTGTCTCTGTGGTGCATATGACACAGAATCAAATCTAGGCTTAGTTCTGGACTCTGCAGCAGAAGAAAGACATGAAAATATTGGAGTGACGCAAAGGGCTGTGAAGGTGAGTAAGAGATGGAAATATCTGACATGCAAGGAGAGACTGAGAGAGATAAGTCTGTTCAGCCTGGAGCAGAGAATGCTTGGGGCATTCTTATCAATGTGTGTCAATATCAGAGTGAAGGGGCTACGGAAGATAGACCCAGGCTCTTCTCAGTGATGCCCACTGATAGGACAAGAGTCAATGGGCACAAATACAGGAAATTTCTGTAACTGAAATACAGGAAGTTTTGTTTAAAGATAAGAAATAAAAAAATCACTTTTTATTGTAACGATTGTTGAACACAAGAACAAGTTGTCTAGGCAGGCTGTGGAGTCTCTCTTTCTGGAGATATTCGAAACAAAAGTGGACATGGCCCTGAGCAATCTGCTCTGGATAACCTTGCTTTAAGCAGGCGGTTTGGACTAGATGGCCTTTGCAGGTACCTTTCAGGCTCAACTATTGTGTTATTCTGGCAGGAGCTAACATTACTTGTACCTGATAAACTGTCCCTTGGATATATCCTGTACAGCATTCTAGGGGAATACTAAATAGATCTCTGTTCCCTGAGTCAACATTGCTTTTGCTTTAACAACAAAATGGAGTTATATTTGACGTGCTTCCTGTATCCTTTTCTTGGCAACCATGTTTATGCTAAAATATCCTCATGCCTAAATAGCCAAGGTAAGGGTCTTTACTGCTCTGCCTGCAAAAGGAGGAAATATTTGTTTCTTTCTCTGCTATACTAGCAAGCAAATAAAAGCAAAGAAAATAGAAGAGTTCAGGCAATTGCATGTCTGAGTGTGCAGCCTTCAACTTTGAGGTAAATAAAGCCTATTAGCACTAAAACACATGATGGAATTTTGTATGAAGCAGATCAGTTTAGTGCATTTTTTACCACTCTCTACAAAACCAGTAATTAATCTTCTAAATGGAAGAAAAAGAGATTGTGCTGATTTCTCACACATCAAGCTGCAAATAATGTTTTCTCTTCTGGGAAGAAGAATAATGGAAGAGGTATTACATGTTGAGGAAGAACAGAAGACACTTCCCATGCAAGCATGCGGATACTATGCTGAAAACTGACTGAAAAGATGTCTTTCTACAACCTCAATAATTTTACTATTTTTTCCTCATCCCACTCCAGAAATATCACTGACTTCCAAGTCTTACATTTTAGTAACAATGGCAAAAGGAAAAAAAAAAGTTGCAGCTTACTGTAATTCTGTCTTCCCCTGTGAGGGGGCTGACATTACCTTCTTTGAAACCCTGATCAGCAGAACAGCGTCCAACTGAGCAGAAACAGGGGCAAGAGCAGAGGTTTGCACAGCTGAAAAACTGTACCACTAGGCCGGATCTTGGATGGAAGTTCAATTTTCTCTCGTGAGATTTTAGACCTACAACCTCCTTTTCCCCTTCCTCACCCAAAAGCAGAGGCCCAGAAATGCCAAATGCACATTCTCCAAGCGAGGTAAGGGTATTGACAAGGCAAAGGAGAAGTAGAAGCCATTCATTTTCATCTCCGCAAAGTGCTTTCATTGTAATTTAGATAAAGCCACCCCCTGTCCCATTTCTTAGAGATGGAGAAAAAAGAAAGCTGACCATGTAGGGGCAAAAGATAATACAGAAACATTGAGCAAGGGATTTGCATTTCAGAGTTAACGTCCTGGCTAGTCCCAAAGACACTATGCCCTCATATCTTCAAACTGTTCCTTGTGTTTCTGTACCTGGTCTCTTCAAAGCAGCTGTTTTACTTCCAAAGAAGAAGGTATTAATCAGTAAACAAGAGTATTTCTTTTGCCTTCCTAAAATCTATCCTAAAATTATTTCCAGTATCCATGCTGTTACCCTTCGATAAATGCAGATTTATGTGTCAGTCCTCCCTTCATAATGAATAAGTAGCATTACATATAGGAGGCAGAACATGACTAAATAGTAATCCTAGAACATCTGATTTATTACAAATTCATACCCTTCATTAGCATAGAATATTTTTTACCCACAGTCTTCTCCTAGGCAACCTACCTGTTTTTCTGATGCAGAAGGTGGGAGAATGGTGTCCCTGTTTTGTGTTAAAATGTGCTGTTTTATCATCCTGCTATGGCATGGTTATGGCACACAAAGAATGGTCCAGTTTGTCAAAGTGCGGCTGGGGCAGCATATACTTCTTGCGTTTTGCCACAAAATATCCAAAGAAGTCATAATGATGATGCAGGGAATGTGGAGTTTGCTTTACATCAAAGGAATTCATGAAAATTAATGCATATCAAAAATAAAAAGGCATCTGAGTCACTGCACAAAAGCTATTTTTGAACTTATGTAATCAAATATACTTACGTATGATATAGGGAAACTGTGCCAGCTATCGCATGCAAATCCCTCTACTGTAATTAATCTTTGCAAGCACTTTCAGTCATTTTAGATCTACATTTACTTCTGCCTCACACAGTTGTGGCGTTATCTCAGTTTTTACCATCTGTCACAGACATCAGAAAAAAAATTACTGAAACCAAAGATCATAAAAGTAATTTTTAAAGCATTCTGGTTTTCATGCTTTACAGTTTCTGTAGGCCTGCATGTATAATTAAGACAAAAAGCACCATGTTACTGAATGAGAATGGAACAGTATCAGCAAAGAAGCTCTGGCTTTCGGAAGGCCTTTGCTTAGTATACTTACTTTGGTCTCGCATCTTTCACATTGTGGTTCACGTCGTACATTTCAAGTTCCTCTCTGGTTTTAAATAAAAGATCCAATGGAAATAGCAGGGGAGGAAGAGATCTTTTGGCAGATCAGCAGTTGCCAGGGTGTCTTTTCATGCTCCGGCACTCGTTAGGAGTCTTACCCAAGAGCTAGGCCATTAACGGGAAGTCTAATGACTTCCATTCCTTTTCTTAAAGCATTCAGCATGTCACCAGTATTTATGAGGAAGCCTGCTGTAGCTACAGGGACATTATGTGCCTCACTGTATTTCAAGCTGAGAGATGTTGAAAATGGAGCATTAGTTTATCTATTTTGGGGGTTTTTTTGGGTTGTTTTTTTTTAAAGTCTCCGTTTCCTTCTGTCCTTTGTAAATAGATGTGCCACATTCCTCACAGCCTGAAGCTAAAGAAATATCTTCAGGCTTGTTGCCAGATCTATTTTCCTCCAAATATCTACCAAATCACCAGAAGCTCTTATTAACTGAGTGAACTGAACCTTCAGACAACAACTGTTCCAGTCCCTCCTGGGGATTTTCTATCTGCATATAGTAAATAATTCAAAGTTTGAAGTTCTGTAAACTTATTCATTTAGTTTACTTTATTTTTTCAACGCTATCAGTAGACTTAGAAAACAAAATGGTGGTTTCTAATACTGAACAATTCTAGCAATTAAGGAAAAAAATCCACCTATGTTTTCAGTTTTCTTCTCACAACATACTCTTTTCCAATTTCCCAAAGGGAAATTTGTTTTCCTTACCTTCCTGAGACCATGGCAACTTGTTAAGACCCCAGTTTTGCAAACACATGCTGCCTTACCGAAAATCTCAGAATCACGGAATGGGTCAGGTTGGAAGGAACCACAGTGGTCATCTGTTCCAACCTCCCTGCTCAAGCAGACCCATCCCAGAGCACATGGCACAGGATTATGTCCAGATGGTTCGTGAATATCTCCAGTGAGGGACACTCCACAGCCTCTCTGGACAATCTGCTCCAGTGCTCAATCACCTGCACAGTACAGAATTTCTTTCTCATATCCAGGTGGAACTTCCTGTCCTCAGTTTCTTCCCATTGCCTCTTGCCCTATTGCTTGGCACCACCAAGAAGACCCTGGTTCCTCGCATGCAAGCATAATATTATATATTGTTAAGATTTTTACCTTGATTCTTTAATATCTGTTTATCCTCTGGCATCTTATGTTATATACCAAGTATTTTATTTAGTGCAAGTGAACCTGTTAGAGTATAAATTTAAACCCTCTCTTGGTGTTTGCCAAGTTACCCATCTACCTAAAGTATTAAATACATGAAAAAGAGAATCCTGTAAGTGCAGTGACAGTCAATAAGATCAAAACTCTTTGAAATGTAGAAATACTATTGGAATACTAATTCAGCTCTTAAAAAGCTTCGGTTGTTCCCCTGACACATTATTTTGCTATCATTTCTCATGGATGAGGAAAGGAGACGCCCTCTTCTCCAACCTTCCAAATAGCTTTGAGTGCACTATTGACAACCTTGTTCTCCAATCCATCACCAATTGCCTTAAAGATTAAATAAGTTATGTTTCTCAGCAAGTTCCATGATGTCTTCTCGTAGTGGCTATGCAAGCATGATAAATACAGAAATTCTCTTCCCATTTTTGAAACTGCAGAAACTGTTTGCCTCGTGTGCAGAGAAAGCGCCTTTCAAATCAGATTTTTTTTTTCCCAAGGGATGGAAAAAGTGTTCCTCTCCCCTGTCATGCCATCTCCATTACATTAGTGTTTTCCTCTTGTGTTCTCTTTTGGCGTCACAGTCTAAAGGAATTGTACATCAGTGTTCAGAGATAGGTTTCTGACTTTATAAATAATTTTGGCTGTGTATTACCTGATGATTATAGGGAGATTAAACATTCACATCACTCATTTTTATCCTTCTTGCCACTGTAGACCCCCATTCAGATGATCTAGTGTGAGCACACAGTGATATTTTGAGAAGGAATCAAGAAAAAATGGCAGAATTTTCCTGGACACTCAAGAATTTTATTGGAGGTGCAAAAGTATTTCAAAGCAGAAGTTTTGCTTCTAGTAAAAGCTACCTGAAAAACTAATGAAAGCCCATTATAATCTCACTTTTTTCAGTGTATCTTTATGGCATTTCATTGTGATTAAGTATCATGGGGTGGTAAATGAGTCATAGAACAGCACAGAATGATGTGTTAACATCCTCAGCTCTGTATTTTTTTTCTCTTGCTGCGACTGGAATTGTCCTGCTATTCTGTATCCATTGGTACATTTGTGACATATACCTTCAGTTACAATGCAGCTATGTGTCCTTTGGATGATAACAAAAAATGGAGTTGGATTTTATTCCTTTATAACGTCAATGATCTCCAACTTTTTCGAGCAGTTTTAAAACTGTATTTTCTTAAATGACTCATAAAATTCCCCATGCAATGTGTACTCCTCATAGCCAGGCTAAGAAGACTTAGCTACTGCTCAGGAGTCTTCTAGAGCAAGATTTGTCATAGCTCCTGCTTGGTGTGCTCAGGCAGTAGCAGCACACAAAAGCAGATTGTATCATTAATCTCAGATCTGATAGAAATAACACAAGTTTAGAAGAACTGATTAAAATAAAGAGAAATATTATCACAGCCAAAGATAAGTGTTGACCTAAACTTCTCTGAAAGCTAATGCACTAGCAGCAATAATTCAACCCACTAACGTCCACTGGCTGAACACGCTATCATCAATCAGGAAACTCTCCCAGGACTTCAAGATAAAACCAAATGGAAGGAGTTTTTGTGCGGAGCTGTTGTGCTAAGTGAGGAACAATCTCAAATGCCTGTGAGGCGAGGAGTGATACATAACAAACAGAGGCAGATTTATAAAGGATTTAGGGTTAATCTCTGCTGGACTCGGGCCCCCTGAGACATTACATCTCGGGGAAATAATGGATGCCATTAAAAATGGCTATTTATTGCACTGTGCTATTTTTGACTTACAGGATTTGCAGTATTCCCTTGAGAAATCTCTTAAATACCATGGAAAATACATCAGTAGTCAATGGGAATTATAATGCCTAATGTGGGAGGTATACTGTAAAGTTCAATTTAAAGCACAGGTCAGAGAAATCAGACAAGGGAAAACCGTAATTGGATACCATCAATGAATCTAAATGACTCTCTAATTATGATGCAGACTGTTATGAATCCAATGAGATTGGAGAGACTTATTAACATGAGACTTATTACTCACAAAAAGCTTTTTAATCTCCCGTGTCCCAAGGAAGGGACATCACAATGCAAAGGCTGTTTTTCTAGTCAAAAGTGCTATGAATCCATGTCTTGTAGCTGGAAGCTGTAAAAAATTACAGTAATCAGAAAAAACCCTAACAACTTTCATTACAGCTAATATTTATATTTCATATTAAGCCATGTGGGCCATAAAGTAGGGTTTTTCTCTGGTGTGATTTTTGTCACAGGAACCTCTTTTGTTTTGTATGATTATTTTTAATGCTTAACCTCAAGGAGTGTCAGTTTGTTATCAATATGGATGTGTATGTATTTACACAACTCTAACCAATAGTTTGGAAATTGCTTTTCCCAAACCAGCAAAATGAGGCCCCTAAGGAAAGCCCAAGGGAGTGAGCAGCAAGCAGGTGGGGGTAGTGGGCTGCCTTGTCCAGAGCTTTCCAAAGGAAAACTTTGATTTTCTGTAATATGCATAAGCAAGTACATATATTTTAGCAAGTACATATACTCACTCAACACTACAAATACAAATAAGTACTTGAATGGAGGCATGCATGTGAAGAAACAGCAGTCATATCTGTTGCCCATAGGTGAGTCCTCATAAATCAAGCTCACTAGGAAAAAACAGTCAAAAGCTCCACTAGGTTTTCCATTAGCAAACAGACACTCAGTCCCCACGAGGATTTTTTTTTCCTAACTTGTAGAAAGGCAGAGAGTGAGGAGAAATGTCCTGCCTCAGAGCTAGTTCATCAGTAAGCAGCAAATGTGTTGGAAAGCCATTCCAGTCCATTGGTAGGCAAGCAAATGTTTTCAAAAGCCACTGCTGCCCAAAATGATCTTTTAGCAAATAGAGCCATCAAGAGCCGCATTGTATTAGAGAAAAGCAGTGGAAAGGCATTAGAGATGAGATTACATTTCTGCTGATGCTGAGGGGTAGGTGAGTGAGCAAAGGTGACATTTTTACCACCTTTTCACAATACCTACGCTTGTTGTATCTGAGATTGTCACAGCACAAGACTCAGGCACATTTCCCACTGCCCCCCTCAGCATTTCCCACATTCATCTGCCTTACCCTTGGGCTTCGTGGTGAAATACCGCAGATATTCTGATATGTGAATCCTCACAGGTGGATAAAACCCTTCTAGCTGCGAAGTGTAACATACAAACATTGACCCCAGCTGGCTACTTTCTCCCGTGGTTCTGCCAACAGACACAGAGTCTTGTGTACAGCCTTTGTATCAGGGAAAGCATTTGTGGGGTACATCCCGCTGGTCAGTTCTTGTACAAGAGCTGTTTTTGACACTGTGACACTCATAAAATGGCATTCATTGTTTTCAATTTTAACACTTTTTACATCAAACAGAATACATTTCCAAGGGAGAAGTATATGCATCTTAGAATGTGAGTAGTATCTCCGTTTCACTTACTGAAACAATAATTTTCAATAAAAAATATTACACTGAATAATACATTTCCATTCTGAGCTCATAGAAAGGGTTTAGGAAGGACTTCCTATAAAATGCTTAGTACATTTTCTGTAATCTGACAGTATGATCATTACAGTGATTTAGAGAAATGAAGCAAAGACTAATCTTTGCATAATTAAACTAATCAGGGCAAGTTTCACTGGGAGAGAAGATTGTTGATGAAGCATTTTACCTGGTTTGTGAGAAAGGGAAATTCTTAATATTCCCCTCATCCCCTCTTCTTCAGTATTCTATCCTCTAATTTGATTTCACAGTATTTACATAACAGATATAATGGGATTTTTTCCTAACTACCTTATAGAAGTGCTTTCCATCCTCCCCCACCACAAAAAATACTTTTCAACCATTTAAAGAGATTTGAACAATTATCAAGTAATGTAAAAATTTGGTTGTCTGATGAACATTCTTAAAGTTACTTGCAGAACTACATGTACAACTATAGCTACTGTGCTCATAACTCCTCAATTTTCCCAGTGGCCCTTGAATAGAAGTTCATTGCTTGCAAAAAAAGCCAAAAGCTTACTGGTCACAAACCCCAACATGTAACACATAACACATGTTCTGAGATGTATGTAAAAGCTCATATCACCTTCTGTTTCCTGTGATGCATAGTGTTGAAGCTAAAGCCACTTGATTGTTCTCTCATTTCCTATGATGAAGGGCAACTACATTAAAGTCTCTCCAAGGAAATAGCATGAGGGTAATAAACTCCACCTCCAGCACAAGTTAAACCTCGGCTTGTGCTGAGGATGACTGGCAGGTTCAGGGCTCTGCAGCCCTGGGCAGCACTGGTCTCCCACAGCAGGGCTTGGCATCACTCTCCTTTGATCAGGCTTACAGGCTGTGTGTGCCGTTTGAAGGGCATTTCATAGGCAAAACACACAAGTCACAAGTCCTGTCAGCTGTTTGGGGTCTTTTACAACAAAATTAAGTAAGAAAGTACATTTAATTCTCGGCTTCAGCTTGTCTGTGCCTTCTCCCAGCCCTGGCTAGAAGTGGAGCACAGGCTCTCCATGCATAAACACCTCTCTGATTGCCTTGGCTAGGATTACCATCCACCCTCAAGTTCTTCCTAAGAAGAAAAATACAAAGATACCAAATGGAGAGGAATACCTTCAGTGGCAAAAGGTAGAACGAAAGGAATGCTAATTTCTCATCAAAACTAGCAAGTCCGAACAGAGCAGATGCAGAAAATCTATGTCCACAGAAGCTCTCCCTCATGACGGAATTCTAGCAGAGTTCACCTCTCATACCAAAGTTATGAATAATGACAAAAGTTATCTTTAACAGAGACAATGTCAGCTCACGGGACATAACATGGGTTCATATGTTATTGAACCAGGCAATTATTTCACCAGAAATCCAGAACAGCCTGCTCTTCTGTCGGTGTCTCATAGTAATTACTCCTTCTGATAATTGTTCCTTACAGATTAATCCAAGATAACTTAATATCACTGATGTAATCCTTTATTTTATGACTTCTAGAGTTTTATATCTAAGAATAAATCAATTAGAGTTGAAAAATGCTTGCATAAATATATTTGATTGTAATGCAGCAAATCACTGGTTTAACCATGCTACCTGCTCATTAAGAAAGTTAAGTATAATATGCACTAATACATATATCCTTAGGTAAGAGTATGGAGAGAAATTAAATAAATTTAAAATATTAATTCCTTTCTAGTAAAACTTATTAATATTGATGATACTTTAGATTTATGATGTTGTACACCTTCCAAAACTCAAAAGACTTGTTTAATATATACTAACATTTAATATTAGTTATTATTGGTTTAAATTACCATTCATTTACTTCTTTTCTTAAGCTTCAGGATATTCTCACTCTAAAGATATCCACTCAGTATATTAATACTCCTCTTTTAAAAGGGAAGATTCTTTTATAAAACTTGACCCATATGGCTTGAGATTTGAAGAAAATACAACAGTATTGTGAGTTTTAAGGATGTGTTCCTGGCAGTCAGCTTAAGACAGGAGAGCTGTCCATTTAATGATGCAAATACTATTAGAGAGAAGATCAATATCAAACCCAAGGTGCTACTGAAATTACATTCTTATCTTCCTCTTACAGTTTTATATTTTGCTCTATGGTTTCAAGACAGATCATTGCTCAGTATATATATATTGCTGAGAATTTACAGAAAAAGAAAATTGTCAGGTGTTTCCAGCACTATGGAAATTTCTATCCTACAGGTTTCATCCAGCTCTGTTTTCTCTTGGACTGGTCATGACAATAAAGAGCACAGGAAAAAATGAGCACCATTATTCTTTGCAGATACTGATTTTTTTTGAGAACTTGTAGTTTTTGGTAGTAATTTGTAGCCATCATGTGTATTTTTCTGCAGCAATAGTGTCTGCAGCCATGACCTGAACAACACAACCAATTCCTGATTAACTTCAGATACAGAGATGAGTAGAAAATCTCTTATGAAGATATTTAATGTGTTGAAATGTAAAACTGTTTCTGTAATAGAATAATCTTTTGACTACTTTGTGCACAGAGAAGAACTAAAAGTATAGCATGAGAGAAGATTTCAAGGTAACTGAACCCGAAGATTTGACAGTGCTCTTTGTGTCTTTGACAAGGCTCAGAACAGCAGAACACACTGGTAGTGCTGGAAGCTCACTTTTTTCCCCCCTTGCCCTTTCATCTTTTCAAAATTGTTCATGTCTATAATGCAGTAAAAGGAAAAGAAAAAAAAAGGCAACCTTTTTCTTCTTGTAAGACACAGGTTGATTGCTGTCTCTTTTTGAGAAGTAGTATTTGCAGAAATGAGGTCACTGTCTGAAATCACTCCCCCATCTGCTCTGTTTAGCCTGTGAGTCATATGGAGTAAGAAAAAAAGATTAACTGAGCCAGAGTTAACGTGGAACTGAAAACAATAGAATAGCACAGCAACAAAAGAAGTTACTACCTCACAGTTTGCTCTGTTCCTCTCTATTTGCTTACTAGCTTGGATGCATTAATTAAGAAAATCAATTGAAAACAAGGCAGTGAGAAAAAATGGAGTGCCTAACTGTGATTAAAGCAGGTGAAGTGATCACAGGAGAACCATGGCAGTCAGGATGTAAAGTAAGTATTCCCAACAAGAAATGCTACGAATTTCATCAAGGATGAGATAATACCATTATGTCTTGCAAGTGCAACAGACTGGTATGCCTTCTGGTCCCTAGAAATAAATCCCAAGGAAGTCACAGGCTCTATGTACATGGTGAGTGGGGGCACAGACACAAAAGCAAAACAGTAGCGTAAGAGGTTAGAGGAGGTATCCACATACTAGTGACACCTTGCACTCAAATCTTTTTCTGCTGCAAAGTTTGAGAAAAATGAAGTTTAGTTCTGCAGTTTTCTTCCCTATTAACATCCTATATAGATTTGACAAATTTCTCAGAGAGAGGGTGTCTTCCAAAATAGATAGCAATAAGATTCATTGAAGTCAACATTAATTTTCCTTTCAAATGTCTGGGTTCATCTACAGAAGTAGGTCAAAATGCTCCACAACTAGTTCATGACCTAAAAATGCCACTTCAGATGTTTTGAAACTATCCACAAAATTGGGTTTTAAAAATGCATAATAATATATGAATGAAATGAAAACTGAATAATGAAGTAGAAATAGATCAAGGCTTAAATGCATCTTTTGACCAAAGACCTACAGATTTTGTTTCTTTTCTTGAAAAGTAAAGAATTTAATGTTGCACATTTGTTGTACGACATAGGCAGAGTTAACATGAAAAAAGACCAACCTGAGATGTGCTTTTCTACATGGTTCTGTGGGTGGGTTGCACAGTGTTTATGTCTGTCTTAGGGGAGAGAGGAGAAACAGCTGCTCACATGCTTTCTGCAGCAAAGAACTGGGAGCTGGCATCACCTTCACATTTCCCTGAGCAGGTCCCCCTGCACCCCTGGGGCTGAAATCAGGCCAAGCTCAGCACAAGAGCCCTTCAACAAGAGGAGGCTGCTGCCCTGCTGCTGCTGCTGCTGCTGCTGCTACCAGTGCTCAGAGCCCCAGCCCACACCCCAGCCCACAGCTCTGACAATCAAACCTCGCTTGGGAACGGAGGGGTCAAAATCTGGCACTTCCCTCTCTTCAGGAGTGCCTGAATGCTGATCCCTTGCCTCCATAAAACTGAAATTACAATGTGTGTTTTTTTCTGCCGACGCATACAATATCTTCATCTTGGCAGCTTGGAACCCAAAGGCAAATGTTTGCATAGGCTTAATCAACTGCCTTTTGCTTTCAGTGTCAAATTTATCGAAATATTTCTTTGGTGCACTTTTTCAGGGATGCTACTGAAAGTGGGGAAGCCACTAACGGCACAGGAGAAGATGTTGCCATAAACCCCACAAAATTTCAGAGTTCATCAAGGAGCAGCTTAAGCTGCTCAGTTTATCCAGTTCTTTGAAAGGGAAAGAGAGGGAGAAACTAATGCAATGATTGAACAAGATGCAACATTCATCAAAAAATAAATATTTTGATGAAAAATAGAATTAATTTTAATTGTAAACTATTCAATCTTCTGAATATAACAAAGATGGGGTTTTGTAACTTGATTAATATCTTGTAGGAAGGACAGAGAATGAATAATTTTGTAAATTTAACAAATGATTATTTATTGTAGCATTCACTAAATGTTTAAAAAACAGTTGGCAAAGCCTATTATTAGTAAACAAATCTAAAAGCTCACTACAAGTAAAATAAGAGTTAAAATCAAGCTCTTATTGATGCTCAAAAACATAAAAATAAAAATGCCAATTCAGATAAATTTTTGACATTTGTTGTTTGATGTTTTTTAAATTCAAATGAGTGTTTCAATACCAGCTCTCACCTAGGGCTGCACACTCCAGTCTATTGCTCTTCTGACAAGAAATTAAGCACGCAACAACCAATATGTAAACTAATAGCTGAACTCATGGGATTCTAAGTCCTAACGATGCAAATTCAGCTTATACTTCTAGGATGTGAATTTGCATTTTGAGCTGGTATGAATCTTGTTCTTATCTAAGTAAAAATTTCTCCCAAGTACTAAAAAGAAGTTAAAAGGATTTTTATTACTCCCTTAAACCCTAAACCAGCAAATTCTTCTCTTTTTGCTCGGCTTTGCTGGCTGGCAATATTTCATTATTACCAGTTGAATAGCTAAAATAGAGACAATTTTTAAGTAGAAAGAGCCAATGCATTCACAGTAAAATTTATTCAGTGACTACACTGATGTGCTGAATACTAAAATCTGTAAAACCTTTCACTTTGCCTTAGCTGCAAGGATGATGTTCCTGCAGGTAAAACGAGGTCAGTTCAGTTCTTTCTTTCTCACTTCACCTCAGGCCTGTTCTCATAAGGCATATCAAAACACCCTAAACTAATAAAGCAGATTGAGCAACCGCATTCTCCTAACACTCCAAAAGCAGAACCACAGCTGCTGACGCAGCCGGCTGGAGCGTCAGCCCCAAAGGATTTACACCTCTGGTTACAAAATACTGGAGAAAACATGGAACTAGAAACTTCTCCCAGCCAAGACAGTTTTTGTATGTTTCCGATTAAGGTCCTCTAGCTCTGTTTGCAATCCCAAATGCTGGTAAGACTCAGCCCTCTGCAAAATTCTGCTGGCTCATCCCCACCCCCATAAATGCTCCAACCCTCACTGCATTAGTGACCCTGAGTTTGAGAACTGCTGCCTAGGTATTTCCCTCCCCTGTGCTATATTTGTATCCAGTCAATGAATCCGAAATCCCATGCTAATTACCATCTAAGCTGTTATAAAGAATCTACACGTGTTACTGCATGGAAGAGGATTACTGTACTTTAAACTTAGCAAGGCTCGGTAATCCTGTGTATCGCAGGACTGGACACCGTAAGCAATGAGGGTTAAGGGACAGCACTTTGAGCAGCCTTCCCTTAGCAGAGTGCTTCAGGTGTCACCACTGCTCTGCTTGTCCTGCAAGGCCCAAGAGGTCTGCTCGTGATTGCTCTGCCACTTGGTGAGGAGCACATGAATAAAACGTGCTCCTCAAATAGATGCTGAGTATATCATTATTCTTTTATGTGTTTTAACAATTCTTTTAACAATTCTGTCATGTCCTTTCAAGATGATGATGGCAGATTTCCTTGATGGTATTTATGGCCCTTCAAAATTCCTCTGAAATACATTTTAGAGTCAATGGTTTCTGTTTACAATAACCATGGGGGAAAAAAACAGTCAGCAGAGCTCCTACCCTAAGAGGTCAGATAGTCATCTTAAGCCTATGCTTATCTCCCAATCTGAGTATTTTAGACATCTGAAATTCCTGTTGATGAATAAGTTAGTAGTTCTGAGGACAGCGTGAGAAATACAGCAAGCACTCCATTGCATTAAAATGCATTTTCAAAATTGATCAAATAACTTTACAACTAGCAAATAAGAATGCTCTGATTTTATTTACAGACATGGAGGAAAAAAGATCATTTTTATTAATAACTTGCACGCTATCGAAATTTTACACAGCTCCATTAAGCAGCACTGAAAACCATTTGCTCCTGAAGACTTACCTGATATCTTCCAAAGCTCGTGCCTTTTCCAGAGAAGAGAGGGGACTATCTGGTAGAGATGACATTATCTTAAGAGACTGCAGGAAGCTGACTTTTGAGAAAGGCAGTGTTTACAAATCAAGGAAATATCGATTACACAGCTAAGAAGCATTGGAAGACAGGCTGGGAGACTAAAAAAATCTAACAAAAAAAGTTTATTTTTAAGGAATTTTCCAGGGGTTCCGTTTAAGAAGACACAGAGAGGAAGGCTTACAAAATAATAATAATAAAAAAAAAATCAGTGAAGACAAATTGCTGAGTTTCAAATTTTAGAAGACTGACTCCCCAGAACTCCTGGATTTTTCAAGCTTTTAATAACAAAGGCTGAAAAATGGCTTATTTAGACACCACCACCAAATCACATTGTCAAGAAAATATTTTCGTTATCAATAGCACAAATAATCATGTCTTCCACAAGGCATGCTCCATTACTCACAAGTTAGCTTAATCAGCTACAGTAGTTGTGTGAATATTTTGCTGAAAATAGACCCTTTCCAGACTAGGAGTTTCTTGTCAATTTAGAAAAAAAAAAATAAATCTCCTAAACAAATCATTTGCTGTACCCATTTTCATCTGTGACTCGATTATCCCAAGATGTGGAAACATACTATGTCACCAAGGAAGGATTTGCTTATGCAGTTAAAAAATCAATATAAAGTACACACATTAAAAAGCCCCCAAATCCCAAACAACATTTTTACAGTGTATCTTAATTTTAAAAAAAAGTAGAAAACCCAAGCTAAGCATTTTACATGTGTCTGCCCCTTGCCTGAGAACTCTTCTGCAGGTGTCACTTGTCTACAAAGGTCAAAGTTCTGCACAGTGTTTCTTCATTGAATGCAGCTAGACTCTTTGTCCTGGTAACTTCTGGCCTTGAAATCCATGGTTAAACACCTCCCCAACAATTTTTTAACCGAAACTTAAGATTGTTTCCCTTGTGTTCTCAGTCAGTCATTCTCAAGCCCCTGAACCCTAGGAAACAATATCACGAAAACCTGTCCTCTATAAAATTTTTAATTCTCATGTCTCAATTAATGAAGTCAGTAGATCAGTAAACTTCACAAATGTGAAACTGCAATAAACTGCAGCATTGGCAGCAAAGGCAGCATTGAAGTGAAACACCACCGACCTCCCCAAAAGCACCCCATTGTGCCCCAGCAGAGCAGCAACAGATGACCAGAGGGGTTTGTTTGGTTATTTTCCCAGAGGTCACCTAATCTAGATTTTTTTTTGGGTGCATGCTTCAAAGTTTTTTCTGCTAGAAGAGAGGATATAAACTTTCCACAAGTTCTATTATTTCCCTGCCCTTTTGTGTAACTTCAAATTTCTTTATAGTGAGTTAACTCAGTTATATAAGGTGCAATGATATCTGTCTATAAAGGGCCAAATTGTATGCTTTTGCTTGTTGATTGAATCCAGCAACTCTTTGTCCCAGAAGCTCAAGGCTTTAAGTTTCACAGATAAGTTCCTCATTTCCCCAGGAAGTGAGTAACTCAAAATAAATATTGCCCACTGGCGCTTTCCTTTATAGTGGTTATAGAAATCCAGCTAGAGAAATCTGCTTCAAATAAGAAAAGGTTATAAATTTTTATATAATACTTTCAACACTCCTATTGACAGGTTTTGTGCATGGCAGTATCTTCAATTTTCTTCTGATGGTGTCTTGTTATTTTTTTCTGACTGGTCAAAATCTAACTTCTCAGGAAGTGCCTCAGTGTTCCCAAATACACTTCCCCTACATCAATATACTTAGCTTTCTCAGCCTCTCACCTTGGCAGTGCTCTTCTGAAATTCCTGTGACCTCACATCAGCTAACATCAATAATTTCATCATGAAAACAACAAGCTTTTCTGTCCTTGTACAGAAATCAAGTCATGCTAGTGTTTTCAACCTTCCTAATGTAAATGCTTCATTATGAGACTGAGGACTCCATGTCTGAAAGAGGTCATAATTTGCCTCCTCCAAGAGTATTTACAAAATAAAACAAAATCCTGTGGATTTCTCTTGCCTCATGCTCCTGCAGGGAAAATGCATTATCATCTTTTTCTCCTAAGACAAAATCTGACATCATGTAAAGATCGAGGTTTTGAAACCTTATTCTACCTGAAATCTCTCTCACCATTCCTGACAGAGAACCCACCGGGAAAAATTTTCTTTGAGTTGACCTTTTAAAAACTATTTAACATGGTATTTTTGTGATTAACATTATTAAATTACCTGTGTGCAATATGATGTCTCTTCACATAGGTGATAAAATGACATCTCAGAAAAAATGAGTGGTTAAAAACATCAGGTAAGATGACAAGAGAACCAACCCAGAGGCATGCACAGGACCTGATGCACTGCTGACTTTCTGCACAGCTGGGTATAACCTCTGCAGGAACCATGGTCTCTTTCAAGCTGGGTCCACAAGAGACAGGAGACGTGAAAAAGGAACAGATGATGATCAACCATTAATTGAAATTCCAAATTAAATATGACTTTAAAATATTCTTTTCTCTATGTTATGTAATCTTTTGAATATGTAGCAGTGGATCTGCAGCATCACAGCCTAAGGTTTGGAGGGAAAGGAAGGTAAAGATAGCCGTAAAAATATAAGGCAAGCTTGCAGCCACTGTTCTTTAAGAGACTGATAGTTACTCTAAGACAAAAGCTCTCATATTTCCTCTGCTCCAGCTCTATCAGTAAGTCTAAGGAAAAGGTATTGCCTCTCCCTACAAATCCTTCTTCCTTTTTCAACACTCTGCTTGATCAAAAACTTTGGGGTCAGTCTTTACCCAAGTGGCAGAAGGACATAGCAATTATATTCCTGCACCGTAGAAGTGGGGTTGGTGGGAGTCAATATATGCTAAAGATATGCAAGGCTGGAGGACAAAGAGGTGCATCTTACAGAGAGACTCCAGTCTTTCTGAACATACCTGTTCAGCTGCAGAAGCACTTTCCCCAAACACTTTTCCTTTCCCCCTCTATGACAGCATGCTGGAAACTGCTTTGCAGAGATCTTTCCTCCCTTCCCCCACACCGCGTTATTCTTTGCATCTTCTCTCTTACACTGAGCAAATTATGCAGAAAGAGTAGCCAGTGTTTTCCACACAAAACAATTTGTTGACTGTTAGAGGGCATATGGGCAGGACAAGTGCTGCCTTCAGCAGGGTATCTGTGCCCTCTGTCATTATTTTCTGCTCTCGCTGCCTGTTCCTAGCTCAAAGCAAGCCCTTCTTCCGTCCACTACTCGGAGCAGTCATTTAAAGGACAGGAGTTTTTCGTAGCTGTGCTGCAATTCACAATGCCAACACAGAGAGCCTCGTTCCTACTCCAGTTTTTTGTCTAGGAATGAACACAAAAGATGGGGTGGGGGAAGGGGAGATGGAAGAGAGCCCCAGTGTTTCTTCTGGTGTATACTATATTCCTTGCAATGTTCACAGACTTAACACATATTAACTGGGTTACCTATAGAACGTTAAATCATTGTAAAAATATTAAAATACCTGCGGGTAAGTTATTTTCGTTTCTGTAACTACAGAAGAAGAAATAAAATTGTTTTTATTTAAAGTAATTATCCGTGTCTGACAATTACTTTTTAATTGGTATTCAAATCTAGTTGCTATTTTGGGAAGGTACTTACTTTTAAGCACATGATAGGTAGCAAATGCAAATATTGCTGAGATTTATTTACCATAATCCAGTGGTACCATTTTATATAAAAAATATTAAATGCGATTTACCAAGATACATTCTTTTTCACATGAGTTGTTTCACGAGTCCTTTTGTGAGCCTCTTTATTCATAGCCACAGTTTTATAACACAACAAAATCATGTGCACCAGTAGATGAAAGCAAAGAAGAAGCATTTAAATTCCTGGAGTTTTAAAAAATCATGTTTCCATGCCAAACAACACAAACTAAAGTCCTCCTACCATCAGTCATCTCAACACTGAACTTACTGTGAATATCCAATTTAATTTACCATTGTCGATTAAAGAGCAGATAAAGTTTTAGTGTACTTAAAACTAAGGAAATCTGTGTTAGATTTGGAAGAGCTCAGTGAAGGACCTACAAACACAATTCCATGGGGCTCTGACCCCCAGGGAAGGAACAAACAGGAAGTTCCAGCTAAGTTATTCTTTTACAGCTATTACTATTTCTTAGATTAACGTTTTACAATTACTATCTCTGCTAGCTTGAGCATGTAACCAAGTATAACAGTGAAAAAAAAATGTCACAAACCTGTGCTATGGTCTTTAGTTTCTCTCCAAGAAGAAAACATGCCTAGCCCACCCTATTAAAATTTTCTCATTTAGCTGACTGTCCTTTATTCCATCCTCAGCCAAGCATTGGACTATGGATAATGTAGTCTCAAAGTATCTCCAGGAAAGAACTCATTTTTTTCCTTCTGTTATGAATGTTTAGGTAGGTAAATTGCATTCAGCCGAAGTTTTGCTTTGAGGATAAGGGTTTGACCGAGCTGATACAGAGAGACAATCAACACTCGTAACTCAGTCACTGAAAGGAAAAGGTTTCTTTCCATAAATGGCATGCATGCAATCGGCAACAGAATTAAAACACCAAACCTTCACTGAGACAAGGAGTACAAACACAGTGGGGTAAAACACTCCTTGCTCTACATAACTTTTATCTCCTAAAATCAATTGGAACTTCTTCATGTAAAACGTTGCAAATTTTGCAGTACTTCATTTGTTATGGGACAGAAACAATCATTGCGCATGTAGGGAAAAGAAGGGGTATGGCACACTTCAGGTCTACCTCCCTCTCCAAGAGGCAGAACGAGTTTGCTGCAGAGGTGAATAATGAGATGACAACGGAGCTGCTGCCTTCCAGGGAGGTTTCCCATGGCTGTTCAGGCAGCCAGCTGTGAGGGGGGAAGGGAAGGCCTTGTCCTTACTGTACCTGATGGCAACATCCAACTAGTAAATGTAGAGATTTTGAAATAGATTTCTGCTCCGTGTTCAAGGAAAAAAACCAATTATCCGTTGTGAATTTAAATAGTTTGAAACCCTATGAAAGGCTCAAACAAAGTATTTCTCCATTCTGCATGTTTTCATATAAGGTTGAAATAAAATTTGCCATGTTACTGAAATGAAATCCTGAAATTGGGCTGGAAAGCTCTGTAATGAAAGAATGATGCTCTCATACTGTACCTGCTTCAAAATGGAATTTTCTCAGTGCCAGTCTGTGTCATTGGAAAATGTCACCGAAAAATGTCCAGCTGACTTTGGTTAAGTGTCTGACTTACGAGAGGTGTATCTCCATCTCTGGGATGAAGGAAATTGGAAGTTATGCATTGGCCCTCAGTCCTGTGCTAAAAGAGTGCGGCAGTGTGTTCTCTGATACTCAAAACTCATGGCAAATCTGGCTTACCTCCCTGATATACAAGCACCTCAGGTATTTTTAGGTATAAAAATATCAGAACTATTTGTGTTCTGAAGGGTGCAGAATAGTTGGAGAGCAACACTAAGCTTTGTAAGAACCAACATGACGCATTCACAGCCTTATTTGTTAAATGCCAAATGATATTCCATTTTTCAGTGCTTAAGCCCACCATCTCTGCTGCAGAATTCACTGGTTTCTCCAGCCTACCTCAACATTGAGATTTTTTTGTTCTTGCACACAGCCGGCAGTCTGGCAAGCTAACCGTCCTCTGCTGATTCTACCAGATGCCTGTGAAATAGAAAGCTGCCCACCACCAAACAGACTGGCAGTTTTATGACTGTGACAATTGCTTGTGGCAAAATTATAATTAGTACACCAATGTTGCTATGCATTCTAAATTGGATCACACTGATTCCTGCTCCAGTTTTTTCAGACACTCTGAATATGATTTTTAAACAATTGTGAAAACAGCTGCACACTGATTGCCATTAAAACCAGCATCCACCAGATCTTAGCATCAAGCATGGCAATGTTTCTCTTGCTACTCCAAGAGATGGTGTCAGTGGCAAGAACTATGTTGTGTTGGTCCAGGGAAGGCTGTCATTGTTGCTCCCGGAGCATAAAACATCCTTGAATGATTAGAGATAACAGCTCGTGTAATGTCTCCAAGTGGTTGCTGACATGCAGATTACACAGACTTTTTGCTAAACAGAACACTCTATACAAGGCTGTTGCTGTGATTAAATATTTTTCATGAGTTTCCTTCCCAAACATTTTTAAACACCTCTAAGCAAGGGAGAGTGGGTGGAGAAATATGACACGAAGAGAAAAATACTTGGAAATTCAACGTTTTACAAAAAATGTTCTTGGACAGGTCAGAAATGCTGTGCTTCTCTCTGATTGCTGCTCAAAAATGGTTCCCATATCACTGCCTGATCTCTGTGAGTGTGGAAGATGTAATTCCACCAAACCATTTTTTTTTTTAATACAGGTGTTGTTTAGGGAGGGGACACACAAGGTGCACACCGCTCTTTAAGCAGTGCAGCTGGTTATTTGCAACCTAGTGCAGCTGGCATGAGGTCTCATGGAGATATTTGGTGATGGGGGAGGAGACATTTTTCCAGGGAAGGTTGGGTCTCCTGAACCAAACAGGAACCATCATAGGTGGTGGTTTCTCGGTTTCTCACCACCCATAGTAAAACCTGGCTGAGATCAGCTGCAATGCACCTGCAGACTAGTGAAACCAGCCTATCGTGAAATGGAAAGCACAGCAGACATGCCAAATGCCATTTTAAGGCACTTGAGATGAGAGTTAAGATGAGATGCTCTATTTGTGCCCGACAGCTCTGTTGTGGGCTAGTGGAACCTTCCCCAGGGATGCTTCCCACTGCAGGGATGATGGCAGGTGCCAGGAGTCTGGGCCATCTCTGGCCCCCCAAATCCAACACTTCTTTGGACAGACCCACAGGGAAGCCCTGGGAGGCTGCCCAGTAAAGCTTCACAGCCCACTGTGCACACAGAGCAGGTGGAGAGTGGGCAGCCTTTGCAACAAGCAGGAAAGTTTTGCCATGCATTTATTAACTGGCTGGTTGTAAGTTTTATAAATCATAGAATGGTTTGGGTTGGAAGGGACCTTAAAGATCTTCCAGTTCCAACCGCCCTGCCACAGGCAAGGACAGCTTTCTCTAGACCAGATTGCTCAGACCTCCATACAACCTGGTCTTGAACCTTTCCAGGGATGGGGCATCCACAGCTTCTCTGGGCAACCTGTTCCAGTGCCTCACCACCCTCAGAGTAATGAATGTTTTTCTAATACCTAATCAAAAGCTACTCTTAGTTTGAAGTCATTCCCTCTAGTCCTATCACTACCTGCCCTTGTTAAAAGTCTCTTTCCAGCTCTCTTGTAGGCCCCCTTCAGGTACTGGAAGGCTGCAATTAGGTAGCCCTGAAGCCTTCCCTTTTCCAGGCTGAGCAATCTCATTTCCCTTAGCCTCTATACGCAAGGTTTTTAGAACCACAACAAGCACCACAACATGAGATATCTTTGTACTGGTTATAGCAGAGCAGCACTTGGAAAAAACCCTTGCTGGTCAGAGCTCCCAATGGGGAATGTTCAAAAGAACATACCAGGAGCAGTGGTTCTTGCTTCCTTAATGATAATGTGCCTTGTAGGCATTTAGTGGTGGCTGCAACAGATATGAATAAAACAACATCTGCACACTGCCACTGCATGATCTGTCCTCCTGTTTTGATTTTCTGCAAGGTAGGTGCAAGGTCGTGAAGCCAAAAGGTTTGGGGAAACAAATGGAAAAAATCACATAGCAGTCAAGGCCATTTAAAAACATGTGCTGTGAGGCAAACAAATGGAGAACAGAAACTCTGAGCCTGAGAGTCTCCTGCACACAGCTCACACAGCCACTGTCACCTGCAAGGACATGTGGGAGTCTCAAAGGGGCATCACAAAGGGAGTGATCAGCAGCCAGCTTTGAAAAATCCAACTTTGGAGCTGAGGTGTGCTGATTATAGATGGCTGCGGTCACTCTCACAGTGCTGAAGACCTAAACACTTTGCTGTTCAGGATAGGCCTTTCTGTTGCTATTGCAAAGGCATAATCTTTTAAAACAAAATATTCTTTCAAGACAATTTCATTATTCAAGGCCTGACAGTGAGCAAGGAAATCACCCTTATTCATGCAGTGATTAGTCCGGACAAAATGAGAAAGAAAAAAAAACAGAAACAAAATCTGTCCTGGGCATCTTCTTTATCATTCTCTATATTGGATCTTAAAAAGGAGCACAAGGAAGAAAAACATAGCCCAAACATCAAACAAGTGAATACCAGCTTAAAATACCTCCCTTGAATAAGGAAAGGTATCCAATCAACTGTGTGATCATACAAAAATTCCAGAAAATTCAATGTTCATATGTTAGCACAATGTAATATATTAATATTGACCTAAGATAGTATTGAAACTACTTGTGGTTGAAAACAACTCTTCCATTCCCATACTAATGTGTTTTACCTGAAGTAAGGGAAATCAAGGAAGAAAATAAAACAAGGGGGAATAAAACAGTTTTGGGGGTTTTATGGACACATAGGAAAAGAGTCAGTGGGGAAAATCTCTACTACTGTAGATTAGCAATGAATAAGGTATGGCTGAGGGACAGCTGGAACACTCAATGAGACCAATAGCTTATGCTTTTTTTCCAGGAATGACATAAAACAAATAGCAAACACTGTCTCATGGAGCAATTGTTTGTGTATTACATGGTTTACTCTCACTGGCGCTTGCTCTTTTCAGATGATCTTTACAGTTTGGTGTCACAGAGTGTTTGATATGCTGTGGAAACAGACAGCAAATGGGAAACTGTTGATCCAGTTAAACATCAGCAATTTATAGGCTGCTAGCAATTAAGAGGGTTGATCATTCTGGTGCTATTTGGAAAGCAGCTGGAAGACTTTAGGGATGTAATGCAAAAGCTACAATCAAAAGCAATCCAGCTCCCCATCTTTTTCAAAACAGCTGCTTCTTTTCATTCAGGAACTTTGCATGTCTTGCTAAAATTTCCTATTGATTCACATATTTTGTGAAAAGCATTTATTAAATTATAATATCTTTTGTGGTTTGTTTTCTTCCTTTTTTTTTTTTGGTTGAAAATACAAATTGCCAGAAATTCACAGTGAAATTCCACACAAATGGATGAGAGCAAGAAATCGCACATGAGGATTTGTTCACAGGTTGTCTCTCACCTTGTTTCATAGGTGCTGGTGTGCGAACTCCAGTAACTGACATTTGAACAATTAGCACAAAATCATCTTCCCAATACCATGGTTTGCACAGGAAAAACATCATGGTGATCAGCTCTGTGCAGTTAAGGGTGTATGTCTGTGGCTAATGGAGGAGGGGAAGCAGTGTTCCTGCCTGTGCATGTCTCCAGATGTTCAAAACAACAGGAGCCATCACCTCTAGCATCAGCACAGATACTGCAGTACTCAAAGCTCAATTTAAAAAAAAAAAAGTTATCCATTTCCAGAAACAGCGAAAAGTCCCAGATATTATGAATGTAGGGGCTATACTGCTCCAGCATGTTCCCCTGGTCCTTCATCCACTATTTTCTCCACAGCTGCATCCCCAGGCCCTACCCTACAGCCCCCTCAGTGGAAAAGGTACTGAAAGAATGAAATCCATGGAAATGTACAGCTTTTATAAGATGTTAGGCAATTTAGCTATTAATAACATTTGACGTCACACCTTCAAGGAAGCAAAAATGCTTCTGAAGGGCAGCTAAAATAGGCCAGCTTTGACTCAGTATGGCTACAAGAGCCACAGCTGGCCAAAGGCAGCCCTACTGCAACTCACTTCTCCAGAATAATAGTGCTCTTTAAACTATCTCTCCAAGATCTCTGTTTTCAGTGATTTTGCTGTCAGCAAATTAAAAACAATAAAGAGACAGATAATATACTTGTGGTAATTTGAATGCTATTTCACATTAATTAGCCAGGTCTGTCTAGCTGCAACACTTGAATTAATTGTGGGAAAGTGGTGTCATCAGTTCACTGCTAGGTAGCTGTGACAGAGCTGTTCAGCAGCTAATCCATCATTCAGAGGCAGCATTTTGAAAGAAGACGAAGCTTCAGGCATTGCTTTTTCTCTGTGACCCACTGATGGAGCCTGGTGTTAGTATTAAAGTTTTACTAATGAAGATGATAAAGGAAAGAGACATTTACAGACATGCCTGGACTTGAGATTCCTAGCTCTTTCTGTCATGGTCCATTTCCCAAAAGGACAGAGCACTTGTGATTCCAAAGCTGTCTTTGCTTATCTGGCTAACACTGTGCTCATGGTCACACAGGCACTAGGAACGCTGTGTGCCATGCAGCAGTGCTCCCCCCGTACCTTGACTCCCACCAAACTTGGTGCAGAAGGAGAGCATCAGCTGTGACGTTGCTGTGAGGCAAAACTTGTTAGCAGAAGGTTCAGCACTGCAGCAGCAGAGCCGTGTCTTCCCCCTGACCCCAGCACTGCTCTGCCTTGCTCAGTGTTAGCAGAAACTTTGCACATCCACAGGGGAGCCCTGGAAGCTCCACTCTGCTTTTCTGAACAGCATTTTCCCTGTCTTCACTATAAAGTTAGTCTCTCACGTTTTTCTTCATAAATGCTGCTTAGAAAGCCCAGTGACAACCTGCTTAGAGGAGAAAAAAAGGAGCATTTGTCTTCTCTGAATACAGTACAGCACACATACAAATATACTTAACTATAAAGGACTCCTTCTTCTTTCCAAAAGTAATTTATAAGAGTTTGCTCACTGTAAGTAAAATACAGCTGATTAAGAGGGGTTATTGTTAGTATAAAAATAATTTTCCTTGTCATAATGAAACTTGTTAAAATATTGTAAGAAACCACAGTTTTCTGCCACCAGTTAGAAATATTTGTCATACAAAAATAGACAATTAATGGGCATGTGAAATTACCTCATACTGATCCCAGGCCAACAGTTTATTATTACCCAGTTTTCGGGGCAGTTTCCTCAATGGAAGGCATCAAATTGGGGAAGACACTTCCATTGGATTAGCCTACTGGGTCATTTTCTTACTTTTGATACAGCTCATTGTAGAAGTAGATGTATTTTAAGTATCAGCAACATTTTACTTTTACTTATATACCATATCATAAAAAGAATAGTCTAGCTGTAGCATAGCTTTTTGACCTAAGGAAAGAAAAGACAGTAAGCCAATAGAAAGAGACCAACCTAGCTGATCACTCTTTTAGGTCTGTGACCTCTAAGTGCAAAAGTTTAAAAATAAAAAAATGCACAGTAATAACTGTCAAGACTTTTTTTTTTCTGGTTAAGCAGTGTGCAATTGTTTTGCATTTTCAATGCTCTCACCAAAGGTAACATATTGACACACAGGAAAATCTGCCAATGCAGTGCATAAAGCATCCACATCTTTTCTCTCAATGGCAATATTTAAAACAAAATAAAACTAGCTTGTCCCTCAAATACAAGATCCTAGTGTGTGTGCCACATCTTCTCCCCCACCCCAAGAGAGAGAAACAGCATTTTAATCCCTGAGAAAAAAGAAATTATTTTCAGCGTGGAGCCAACATGTATGGTTGCTATGGTGACATAACAGTTGGCTAAATTCAATCAGTTCTCCCTATTATATGGTATTTTGTTTAAGAAATCACTACTTAAAGAACAAGGCTCCCTTCCCCCTATTCCATTCCCCCCATCATTTAAAGGTACTCAACAGGCTTATTACTGTACTGATCACTGTGACACAATCTCACCTTGATGTGAAGCCTCTTCCTCAGGAAACCTCTGGTAAGCACCAAGAATAATCAGCTAACGAACTGTGAAGACATATGACACATTGCATTCTCCCTTTATCTTCCTCTGTCTTATCTGATACATTCCTGAATCCTTATATACTAATGTGTCTTTGCAGGGGCTATTTTTAACACACGAGCTACCTAAGCAGCTGGCTTTTTTCCCCCCCACTACATGTTTTCCTTTTCTGACATTTTTCAAGTAAGTAGAATTCAATTTTCAGCTATGCAGAAGTTTAGCCACGGTGGAATCATTTTGAAACCCCACTGTAACACGTGTAATGTTCAGCATCACTAGGACTGGGAGCTTTTTAAAGTCACTAAAGGCAATTTCCACTTCCGAAATAAGAAAAGTATTAAGGCTTACTAAGGGAGTTTGGAAAAAAATCTGATTGAAGTAGATGGGAGGTCACTTTAGTCCCATAAATATGTCTAAAATGGCCATAAAAACAGTGAAAAATGAGTATAGTTGGCATGGGATCAGAGAAATCTCAGCACAGAAAAGACGGACCTTCTGGAGCTGAAACACCTCTCCTATGAAGACAGGCTGAGAAAATTGGGGTGGTTCAGCCTGGTAAAGAAAATGCTTCAGGGAGACCTCATTGCAACCTTCCAGTATTTAAAGAGGGGACTTTAAGAAAGATGGGGACAGATGTTCTAGAAGGGCCTGTAGCAATAGGACAAGGGGTAATGGTTTTAAATTAAAAAAGGGTAGATTTAGACTACAAGGAAGAAATGTTTTACAGTGAGGGTGGTGAAACACTGGGATGGTTTGCGCAGACAGGTGCCGTGCCTGGAAACATTCAAGGTCAGGTTGGATGGGACTCTGAGCAACCGGCTCAACTTGAAGACATCTCTCCCCATGGCAAGGAGGTGGGACTAAGTGACTTAAAAGTCCTTTCCAACCCAAACCACTCCATGATTCTATAATTCTAAATGGCACCCAGTGTGTTTGTTAAGGCTTTAAGAAACTGGTTGTTAGATTGGCTGTCTTAAAACAGAGCCTTTTGTGCCCTGTTTCATCATGCAACCAATCTCTAGAAACTCCACAGCAGAAGAACAGAGAACACTGGCACAGTGTCTCCACCTTGCAAGCAGAGTGAAATGGTGGTCTCTGCGCAGCACCCTGAGATAATTATGGCAAACCTGGATTTGAGCAACACTTTTACATAGGTGTATAGTGATAGACAAGGGATAATGGCTTTAAACTGAACAACTGTGTCTTTAGATTACGTATTAGGAAGAAATTATTCACAATGAAGACAGTGAGACACTGTAACAGGTCGCCCAGAGAAGAGATGCCCCATCCCCAAACGTTTTCAAGTTCGGATGAGGCTTTGGCAAACTGGTCTAGCAGAACATGTCCCTGCCCATAGCAGGATGGGTAGAATTAGAGGACCTTTAAGGTTCCTTCCAACCCAAACTGTTATATGAAGACTGCAGATGTTAGCAAGATGTAGGTTTTTACACACACAGAGGCCAACACCAAAATCCAGAAGCCTCAGACATGCACTTTCCTTCCTTTTTAGCCCTGTCTACTCCTTGTTACCACTCATGGAAGTGGGTTCCAGGTTTACTGATGGCCTTGAGCCAGTGCTGGCAGAAAAAAATTGTGCCACTTCCTCACCCTGCTATTCGAAAAGAAATACTCTCAGAATTTATGATCTCTTGGGACGCGGAATAAAGCCTGAGCTGAGGCAAGCCTTGCACTGTCTCTGTAGCATCTCAGTAACCTTAGGGGTTCCTTTCAGCTTTCGTCTTTTCCGTCTCATCCTTGCTCTTCATTCATCATAAAAATAGACAAGCTCATATTTTAATGACAACTTGAAAGATCTCTTTTCCTCTCTTTCTAGCCAAGGACACTGGATTCAACTCAAAATANGATGGGTAGAATTAGAGGACCTTTAAGGTTCCTTCCAACCCAAACTGTTATATGAAGACTGCAGATGTTAGCAAGATGTAGGTTTTTACACACACAGAGGCCAACACCAAAATCCAGAAGCCTCAGACATGCACTTTCCTTCCTTTTTAGCCCTGTCTACTCCTTGTTACCACTCATGGAAGTGGGTTCCAGGTTTACTGATGGCCTTGAGCCAGTGCTGGCAGAAAAAAATTGTGCCACTTCCTCACCCTGCTATTCGAAAAGAAATACTCTCAGAATTTATGATCTCTTGGGACGCGGAATAAAGCCTGAGCTGAGGCAAGCCTTGCACTGTCTCTGTAGCATCTCAGTAACCTTAGGGGTTCCTTTCAGCTTTCGTCTTTTCCGTCTCATCCTTGCTCTTCATTCATCATAAAAATAGACAAGCTCATATTTTAATGACAACTTGAAAGATCTCTTTTCCTCTCTTTCTAGCCAAGGACACTGGATTCAACTCAAAATACTGTTTCAAAATGTTTTCCCCACTTGAAAATATCACTGAGCTTTTAATGTATACTTAAGAAATTCTAAAAAATGTGTTTTGTGCAGCAGTTGAAAATTATGCTAATCCTGACAACCAGCTCCCAAATTCAAATTGTGGCAATAATAGAATTGCCTAAATTTATATTGTAAGAATGCTTCTCCCACTGATGTGGCAGCACAAAAAAGTCACATCTAAGCAAGGGAAAAGGTCTCTGTAAGATATATGGTTTGCAATGGCACCGAGCCCGAGGCCATTAATTTCCCATACTTTTTCAATTCCACTTTTATTTTTACTCTAAAGTCATATAGTTAATTTGACAGTAAAGAAAACAAAGCATGCAAGTAGAGAAAGAATTTTAAGGTATTTTAATGTGAAAAAAAAAATATTTAAAGGTTTTAAAAAGGATTGTCTGCTACAAATCTGCAAAGCAAATCTGAGACTATCATGGAATGTGTTAGTGTTATTTGCATTCAATTATTTGCACTAAAGCCTCACTGACTGATGTGTGGCAGAAGAGATTTATTTTGTGCATCAAGAGACCTTCCATTTGGAGCTTACAATGAGCAGATGGGAGCAACTGAGAGTAATAATCTTTTTCTTCCAGTGTACTTAAATAAGTCACTAGATATTGCCTGCTGTTATAACAGAATGGAGCTAATGCCATCTATAGATATTACTGCATTCTCTATGCTGAGAAATGCTTAGGAAGTTTTGACAGTTGTTTGGATATTGCCAAAAATTCTTTCCAGGATCCTGGTCTTTACTGTGCAGTAAGGTAAGTTTTAAGAGACAGACACTAATGGCACCAATAAACTTTACTTGATAGGTACCATAGTAACACCACTTCCAAACTCTGATGAGCTCTGGAAGGTGTCAGAGACATTTCAGCAGTTTTATTGAATTTTCAAAACTGATTTACAAAGGTTAATGCACATCAATTATTTACTTTCAAACCCTCTGAAGGTTGCTGGGTTTTGAAGCATGTAATTGATGGAGGACCGTGAAAGTGGAGGTTTCATGGACTTGCTCAGCTGGATAGCATAAACATACCCGAGAGGCCATAGCCCTTCTTCAGGGAGAAGGTGTTCCAAAACTTCAGGCACTGGACCTTGCCAGCAGCTCACAATGTTGGACAAAGTCTTTAAGTTGCATCTTTGCTGCTGATTTGAGTCCTTTTAGGTAAACCTAGCTTGAAAATGCAATCACATATAAAAGAAAGTTGAAACTGCGGATACAAACTGTTTTGGCAGGGGAGGAACTATGCAAGTGGAAGTGCAGGAGCAGAGAGGGGAGGTCCAGGAAGCCAACACCTGAGCTAAACACTCATGTGAATGGTTAAGGAAGACAGCAAGCAATTACAGGCAGCTTCCATAAATTCATCACCAAAATAGAATCCTCAGTTCCACATTCTTTTCTACTCTTTTCCTGCCCTTAGTTCACCTTTTATTTTGCTGTACTTGGGCTCATGTCCTCATCCACCATCTTTTTTTTTCAGAGAAAGACTCAGAACCAGTGAAGCCGCAGTACCAGCTGGCATGAAAGCAAGCCTATTTGAGAAGAAGCATTACTATGATGGTTACTGAACACTGGGAGCTTGATTTTCCCAAAGAAAAGAAAATGAGAATGACAAGCTTAAAATTACTGTAAAATATGGAACTGCTTACTGAATACCTGTATGCTTTCTCATCACTCAATAATTTGCTTGGGTTTTTTTTAAAATCATTACTTTTCTGGATTGCCTGGTCAGAAAAGACGCTGCAGCGCAAATTTCAAAATCGTTTATGTGCAACAGCATTGAAAGATTTAATAAAGAGCTCTAGGAAACATTGATTTCCAAACAATTTTAGTCAAAACACTGAACATACAAAGAAAAACAAACTCTGCCCAACATTTACATGCACAAAGCATCTGTTTGTCTCACTAAGTAGAAGAAATAAAATCTTTTTTTTTTCCACAGGGGAGAAAAAAATTTTGGAGAAAAAGCTTTAGATTTAGTCCAAAAAGCAACCAAGAAGGTTTCAGGAACTTCCTCCAACCCCACAGTTCTGAAGAGACCTGCTTAGCTAATGTTGAAGTTTCTTAGAACCTTAAAAGTTTTAGCTCTGTAAAGATATGAAAGAATAACCCCAATACCAAAGCAGCTCAGTGCTCAGCCATACCTAAATCTAATTAAGGCTCAATATTTCTGTGCCCATATCTCTGACAGTTTAATCCAATAAAACATACTCAGATTGGTACTACTATATACTAACAGGATTAGTTCTTCTTGCCATCAAGCACATTTTACCTAAGGATGGCAAATGACACTCTACCTTCTAAACACATTTTATGAGAAAGGACCCTTTCCACTGACTTACTGAAGAGGAGGAGTTTGTGAAGGGGAAATGAGCTGCAAGTTATCAGGAGGGCTTTTCAGGCTGGTGCTCCAAGTCAGCAGAGATGTGGTGTCTTGAAGTATGGCTCAGGCTCACATCACTCTCCACAGAGCTCAAGGTAAGGTAGCATAGTGACCTTGGACAACTTTCATTTCAGAGAGCTCTCGGGTCCTTGTGCATCCCATCTTCTCTGCTAATGAGTTTGGGCACCTGAGCTGAGCCTCACTTGGGGCTGTTCCTGCTTCAGCACCCTAAACTTCACCTTCATTGGCTCTAGCCCTCCAGTTTCTATAGCAAAAAAACACTGAGCAGTTCTCTCAAAAAATGCAAACAAAGTGTGGAGGCCAGAAACAAAATGTCACAAATAGTCCTTCGGGCTACAACACATCCTGGAAAAGCAGTGAAAATCAAAACTTTCACAGCAGAGCATTTAAAACAAGCCATATGCACTTTCCAAAGGAGGGTGTGAAGATATTTGAAGCACAGGCACATACAACTATCTGGGACCCAGGTAAGCTTGGTCATTCCAGTGCAGCTCTGCAAGGTGGGGATTTTTGCAGCTATAACAAGGACTCTTTCCTCATATCAGCAACACAGCTTTCATTTTAAAAACCCCCCAAACTACACTTAAAAGAATACATCACCTGGAATAGGTCCTCCTTTTGAAAATCTTGGATGCATACGTAACAAGGAAATAAGTTGCTATTTATAAAGATCCTCCTGAATACCTTAATCAGGCATTAATGGATTGCTGAGACAAATATTCCTACCCTCTACATATTTACCTGAATTCAACAGCTTACACATGAAAAGCCCCACAGGATGAATACATTCTCAAGCTTCAGCAGCACCGAAAAAGGGTGCATTTTGCATTACCTGTGATCATCTGTCCTCATCGGCTTGATTGCTAGGTTTAATCTTGAAATTAAAATGCCCAACAAAATTTCAAAGATTCACGTTACATTCCACAGCATGGTGGTGGTTTTTAATTTTTAAATAACTTGCCTGTAATGCTGTGACTCAGAAGAAGTGTGAATGACAGAAGGAAACTTATTAGATTAAAAACAGTTTGTTGGAGAGAGCAGGGAAAATGAATTCACCCACAGGAACAGGTCCAATGTTTTATTTTATTAGCAGAGATTCAGGAGCCTTCTTCCCGCTCCACTCTCCGGCTCATGCACTAATCACTGTTGTAAGGAGCCATTCGAGTCAAGGCTGTACAAAGCCCGAGTATGGATTAAATTTGTCTCAAATAACATAAGAGTAGTCCGAAAGTTGAGTTCAGTTTGGGTTACAGCTTGAAGAAATCCATTCAACTCTGGACATTCCAGAAGGTGGGATTTTCCCAGCTTTTATTGCAGAAGCCCTCTATGGAGAGAGGTCCCCAAAAGCGCTTTGCTGTTAGGAACCCAGCAGCCCTTCTCAGTCAATGCATAGCCTGGAGTACCTCAGCAGGTTATTACAATCCCCTAGATCTCCTTTAAACATTTTAGTCAGAACTGCCAAGATCTTGGACATGCCAGCCACATGCTTTCCTACTTTGAGCCTTTGCCTCCAGGATCCATTAATCAGGGCTTTTTCCTCCTGCCACAACTGAAGCAGGCAGGTATGTTTGCACACCCCAAAGCAAGCCCTGAAAAGACTACAGCTGAAGTAAAAGATAGTGAATGCCCTTTTACACTCAGTGCACAGTAGTTGAAGTGAAGCCAAGAAAGTCCCGGGCACAAAAGTCATATTTTTCTCAGGAACATGAAAGTTTGCATCGCTGACTCACCAGCATTCCATGAGACATGGCCTGGGATCGCCTACACACACTCTGCCCTTCTGCATGTCTGCACAGGATATGCAGAGGGAAAAGTTTCTGAGTCCACATAATACTCGTGTGCTGAACAAGGAACAGCAGATATTATTATAGCCCTGTCATGCTGGGCTAGAACTAGACTGGGGCAAGGTGTTTTTGGCATCTGGCATTGAAAGGCAAACTGTTGTGGAAGAAAAGGTTGTAGAGTAGATGTCTAGCATTGCTCAAAGGGGAGCCCAGGAAGAGAGTGTCACAGTTTTAGGGAAGGCAAAACCTGGGAATTGCTGGGAAAGTATGATGATGATTAGTGCTAAAGGGAAAGAGATAGCAGAAGGCTGGACCAAAGCTGGCTACACAGCAGTGCTGAGTTTGAAAAAAATCAGTTGTAAGTGATTCAGATGTATTAATAAGTATTTCTTGGCATTCTCACAATTTCTTCCACTGGAAGTTTTTCTCAGACATGAATGTACTGATATTTATTAAAAGAAAGCACACTGTGATATCTAAATTAACACATGTGCCCTTGCAAAGGCAGTAAAGGACACATGCACACATGCAAACAGAGTAGGAAATATTGAGCAGCCAGCAGGCAGAAAGACAAGTTTATTTGGGCAAAAGAAAGACCTAAGCCAGAAATTTCTGTGTCCTAAGGTTGTGTCCTGGTATACCAAGATATTCAGTATAAGAGAAGTGATTCTTCTTTCGTGGCTTTTTGTAAGGAGTGGGCCAGTTATGCTGATCGAGGAGAGGTCCCAGCTAGCAAGTGTACACAGAGCAGGCAGGTCAGCACTTGGAGTTGTGTGATGAATTTACAGCCAAATTGAAATCAATTTCTGAAGGCAGTCACTCAGTCTTACCAGAGTATCTTGCTGTATATAATGTAAAATTATCAATTGAATGGAACAGTTCATGCATATTATCAGAAGAGGCAATAGCCTTATAGGAGTTAGTCCAAAGAAAAGTTTGAGGTTCTTCAAGAGAGTGATTTTATTTCTACCTATTTCTTATTACTAAAATTTCAGTGTTTCAAATAAAACATTTTTTAAAGTAAAAACTACTTAATGAAACAATTTATTCTGGTTTTCCTTCATAGAACTGTCAAACAATATTGTAATTTTCTTAACACAAAAAATCTGAACATCCAAACCTAGCTACAGAGAAATTTTAAAATATACACATTTTTATTAAATCAGTTTAATTATTTTGTTGTCTAAACAGAATTTTTTTCCTAATTATTTAAAATATTGATTCTAATTTTTAAAAAAAGAACAAAAATGTAAGACTTTCTTAAAGCCGGTTCCCACACGCATAACATTCCCCCACCCCACTTTGTGCTCACAAACTTGGAGGTTGTGATTACACATCTGAAATCCACAGCTGCATTAGGATTTCGGCAGAAGGTAAGAAACACAGTTACTCGATACTTGCATCGTATTTGGTGACCTGACAGATGTTTTACCAGCAGCTGAGAAAGAAATAATTGGCAAATTGAGCACACACTAAAGCAACACAATCTGCTTCTGAGAAGCAGGCATAGGGTACAGGACTGAAACAGCCACAGACAGACAAGTGTATTAGCAAGATACCCCAGGGAAGGAATAAAATTAACCAACCTCCTGACACAGAAAATGGCAGGTGAAATATTCTAGGACAAGGAAGAATAGGGCTGTTTTACTTCTGATTTTGAAGAATATGAACCTGGCTTAAGTTCTCTGCAATACAAATTTGTTAACTATGAAAAATGGAAAAGTATATGCCACACCAAAACTAAACTATAAAAATTCTTGTAATTCACAGATTACACAGGAACCGGTTTTGTTTTTTTTCTACAAGGTAAATGGACAAGAAAAAAGGAAAAAGTAATCTAAGGCTACCAGACATGTCATTTTCAAACCATTTGACAACTGCTATTACAACGAGCAGCCTATTATAGCATTTTCTTGCTTCCTGTCTTTCAAAGACACATGTGGCTTTCTCAGGTCCTCTGAGTACAAGAAATGTCACATCAGATGAAATAACTGTGGTAATGGCAAGGCAATTTTAGGTTGTGAAGCAGAACTGCTAAGTACAGCTGAGGAAAAGCCCTAAACTGAGCCAAAAGACTGCTGAATTAACACAGGCACAAAGTATTTAACACAAGCTTTTATGTTAGAAGCAATTGCCTTGGCAAAACAAAGTTTTCTAGAAACTCCAGCTATTGTGCAGAATAAAATCCTTACAGCTTGTTGTACCGAGCAGGAGCAAGCAGGCAGCAAGGACAGAGCTGCACTAGTGTCTGCCTCCTCTGTGTGACTCTAGTGTCACTAGTGTCCCCATCCTCCTCACTCACTGTATGATCAAAAAGCAGCAGCAATCACAGGAAACAAAATCCTTCATGTCATTATGAATTCATGTCTAATCAGTGGTGGAGGTCTATAATTCAGTTGCTTAGGTACGCATGATCTTGGGTAGCTTTGGTTTGGGAGAATGAGGCCTGGGACTAAATCACAGAGTGAGAGAATGGCTTGGGTTGGAAGGGACCTCGAAAAGTCAACTAGACCGTGGGCAGGGACACCTTCCACTAGACAAAGTTGCTCTAAGCTCTGTCCAATGTGGTCTTGAACATTTCAGGAATGGGGCATCTACCACGTCTCTGGGCAGTCTGTTTCAGTGCTTTGCCACCCTCACCATTACAATTTTCTTCCTTATATCAAATCTGAATCTATCCTCCCTCATTTTAAAATCATTGCCCCTTCTCCTGTTGCTAAAAGCTTTTGTAAAAAGTGTTTCTCCATGTGTCTTATAAGTACCTTGAAGATCTCACACTTGTGGCAAAGGTGCACCAGGTTGTGTATCATCTACATTCCATCCATCAGAGAGCCTCAGAATGCATAATAAACATCTGAGTTTCATAACACCCTGGGAAATGTGCGTGGCATTTTACAGAGGGATGAAGAGGTATGGAAAGATTAATTGACTTGCCATACACTGACTTTGCATCAAGCACCTGTCAGATATTTTGAAATGCACAGATTACTTCAGCTTCTCAAAGAAAATCAGAGCTCCGGTGACTTTCACACAGTTATATGTACAGGCACGTGCTGAGGATCAGACCAAAGCAATGAGAGAGCTTAGTAGAAATGGGAAAAGAAAACAGAGATTTGGTCCTGGTGAAATTTGGATCTGAACACCTATTTCGTATCTCTAAGATTAAATACTGTCCCTTTGCAGTACACCCTGAAATATTTCTTCAGAAACATGATTTCTAATCAAAACATTTAAAGTTGAGATTTTAGAAAAAGTCTAGTTTTCAGAATACGGGGGAAAAAAGTCTTCCAGACTTTTTCACATCAGTGTTTTTATCGCTGAAGAGGTCCAAATTCAACATTACCTAAGCACATGCAAACATCAGTGCACAAGTTGTCCAACAATCTCAACAGTACGAATGAACCTAGAAGGTGATGCGATGAATCAGTTTGCTTTAGAAGGTCTAAGACATAAACATGTATCCTCCAAATTTATTCCAGGTTCATCTCTCTGTTCCTTCTTTTGTTCTACACTGCTGTTGTAGAACAAAGGTGTGTGAGAAAAGAGTTTGACACAACATCCTCCACATTCAGTTCAAGTGACTCAAATAAATTATGCAGCGTTAACAACTTCAGACAGTTTTCACAGAAGACAAATGGGTGAGTCTTACGTCAAAATACATTAATGTTTCAAAAAGAACATTTTGTATTGGCAGGAATTGTAATCTTAAAAGCTGTAGAAACCACACCTTTCTCAGGCACTGTGATCAGTATTTCAAGGACAAATGAAGTTGCTAAGCAAAGCAAGAAATACTACCCAGGTTGTCCGTTTATTAGGAGAGGTATTTCCACTGACATGAACATAGTGTGCATTGACAAGATTGCCTTTGGGGGATAAAACAGTCATAGTCTCTATGGAAATAATGCATACCAAAGACCAAAAAACAGGCTGAAAATTTGGGGGGGGGGTGTGGTGTGGGATTTTTGATCTGGTTTGGTATTAGTTTTTTACAGCGATAACAGCTCTATTATGAGCCTCTTAGAAATGTTTACAGTCTCCTTTGTGACATCAAGGTCTAGTGACCCTTAAAAGACTTTCAGGTCTAGGCCCTAAAGTACCTGAAATTTTCACATATGGCAGATGAATATAAGCTTTACAAGACATTCATGTAAAGTAAATTATGTGTAAATATTTTCTGTTATGATTTGTGTTCTCTCCCAAATAAACAAATGAGTATACAACTTGGTGGTTGGCCCTGCTTCATTTTTACCCTTTAAAAAGAAAAAATAAAATACATATATATATATATATGGTCTATTAACATCACATAAACTCACCAAATCCAAGTGCTATTTTGAATAAGTTGTTTGGGTTTGTTTTCATTCCTTATGGAATTAATCATATTTACTTCAGATTTTAAATCCTCACCCCCCCTCCTGTGAAGTCCAACCACAAAGCACAAACTAAGTTGCCAGGTTTTGGGGGGGTTATTTTAGAAAGGTACTGTCAAAGGCTCAAGCAATTTATGTAGCTACCCATTCCTGCGGAAAAGGCTGTGCCTACCTGAATCCAGTCAGCAAGACTTATCTCACTTCCACCAGCATAAATGGAGCTGGACTCCACCAATAATACTTGTGGTCAATGATTTCCATGCCAGCTTACTTCTCAGCTGCACAGACTGAAACAGCAGCATAACATTGCTTTATTTCTGCTCCTAGTATTTAACTTTTTTTCACCTCTTACCTGGACTTGTGACTCCTTTTATACTGCATATTCACAGGCTGCCTCACTGTGTTGGAAGATAAAAGCAGAAAAAAGAGCTACTGCTTTACTATAAGGCAAACAATACCTAATCCTATTTATTTTCTTCCTAAAGAACTGAAGATTTGGCTCCATTTTATATTCTCTGCCTTCAGTTTGTGAAAAATAACTGTTGCATAAGGTGTGAATAATATTGTGTTATATAAATATCTTGTAGTATATGAACATGAAAGTGTATATTTATTGAGAGAAAAATGCGTAAAAAGCTAATTGCTTTCTTCCACTTTAACTTAGTGGGAGTTTTCTCCAACAGTTTTTAACTATACTCTTTAAAGCTTCCGTGTTTTCCAGGCAGATTTGGGAAAAGCTGGCAAAATTCCTTGAACTTCAAACACCACAAAATGCATATAATTTCCTCCCAGTTTCTTATGTCCTCACAGACATGAGCTACATAAGAAGTCTCCTGCTCTCATGCTACTTGTCAAATTATTAGTGTTGTATCTGAAATTTAAACCAGTAATGAGACAAGGAGGCCTGGGAGATATGTGCCATATTAACAATATCATGTTGATGTTGCATTCTAGTATTCCCTAGTTGTTACAGCAGTGGTGGCTAATTCTATGTCAAATGGAATATTTTCTACTAAGCTGGCTTCCCTATGTTCCTTTACACAGCATTGTGGAAGTCCTTTATTTTCCAGCTGGGTTGTTTTCCTTTGATGTTGCTTTGTTAGTGAGTATATTCCTTCTGTTTTGTGCATGCAAAAAAGCTAGGGTAGAAAGCCAAAACTAAAATTGCAATAATTACCATTCTGTACTTTTACTCTCTGTAGAGACTAGCTGGCATAAGAGATTTGTAAGAGCTTTTATATCTTTCTGAATCCAGCATAAGGCAGTTGTCTACTATTTGCCCATAATTCTGCTTTTTTCTTTTTTTACTTCTTCTTTTATGCTTAGTTTTTGCCTATTTCAGAAGAGATGAAATTTTTTAAAAGAAAATATTATTTACTCTCAGTGCTCTAGCAAAATCTGAGGTAACTTAATCTAGTTGTTTACCAAGGCAAGACAAAGTGGTTTAAGTGTGTCCCTTGCTACTTCAGGCAAGATGAACCTGTCTTCCAGAAGGCTTGCCTTTATCTTTCCCTTCAAATGTTCGTGTTTTGCTGAGGTACAACAATAAAGAAGCCAGCCTGCAATGTCACCACCTCGAGGTATTTCCATGATTTCATTAAAATGCACCTTTCTGAAAACTCAATCAAGACTACTTTTCTCCTTAGCAAGACATAAAAATGCTTTTGAATGAAACAGAAAGGAAGAGGCCAAACTAAAAGCTGTGGCTCAAATTAGTTTTGAAAGCCAAGGAAGTGAAACTGCCTTGGGACCTCTTTCATGCATGATTTTTGTCTGTCTGTAGAAGTATGGATAGCAGCTATTTGTTACAGCATCTATTTATTACCAAAGCAGCCTTTCCCTGGGTTTGATGACTTTATTTCCCAACAGAATTACCCCCTTATATAATGCACTGACAGAACTGCAGCTCTACAACAACCCAACGCAGAACACACTTTTGCACTACCACCAGAGAAGTTTCACTGTTATGTAATTTATCGGCGCAGGCACAAATTAACCTTGCAAATAAGAAAAGCCGAAGATGAGAGAGACAAAGAGAAGACAGGACGCTTCAGGTCAATTGCAAGCAACTTTAATTAAGCTTTCCTTTGATTTCTGCACTCGTTGACCTTTCCTCTTGCATTGAAAGGAAAACCTCCCACAGCTGCTGCCTTACGCTGCACTCATCACAGGGGTGACCATGCGATCATTGAACTCAAGGCCACCAACACTTGAACCAAGGCAAAATGCAGTGAGAAATGAAAGCAGACATTGGTCTGTACCACCTGCCTCCACTCCATGAGCTGAAACAATGGGTTACCTTAAGGGGAGAGGTAGGAGCTGCAATGGAGGTAACACTGAATGGGCACCAGATAACGCCAGAGACTCCATCCAGAGGGAAAGAGACTCTATGCTGTGGAGCATGCAAGATGTGTCATACTGTAAATCACAACTCTGTGGCAGTTGCTGTGGTAACCACACCTTTTTAAAAACCAGTTGGTAGATAAAACATTTATACACTCTCACACCCTTCCTTTGCACATAGGTGAAGGCTGCAAAAGCGTACATCCCTGATTTGGCATAAGTTTTATTTTCCTTCCATGAATTCTCTACCACCACCTCCCCAAGTACTCAAGACAGGTCTGCAAAGAAGGAGATACAGACTGGTTTCCACAATTTCTCTGTACAGCAGTGAATAGTGGCAGCCACTCAGAAAAATAAAACAACTTCCATCTTTTATTGCCTTTTTCTCCTTTCCCAATTTTATCAACATTATGAATGCATTGTTCCTAACTTGAATTTCAGCTGAGCTATCTTGTTTGTTTTGATACACAGACAGTTCTTTTTCACGAGTATGCAGAAAAATGTTAGCATATTACAGTGCTACTAGGATGTTTTATTACTTTTATTATTAGAAGGTACTATGTTAAATGTATCAGTACAATTCCTTATCAATTAAAAAATCTTCCATAGCATAATAAATCCTGATGCTTGCTCCACAGAGTACAAGTGTAGGACCTATATTTGAACTTGATCCCGGTTCACTCTAAATTACCTAGTTTGGCATGAAGAAACCCCTAACACCATTTGGTGTTCCATGTTATGGAGCTATCATTGCAATTTCTCCTTTGACCTTTCTCTTGGTGTGATAGATCTGCTCTCCTCCAAATCACTTAGAAAAGACAGAAACAAAGGAGAAACTCTGGTAAAACCATTACCAAACCCAACCATTAGGTCGCACAAGGACACGATTCATAGGCAAACATTTCTGTTGCACTGAAATATCAGAAGTTTGTCCTACAAGAGAATTCATGATACCCCACAAGCCAACCTAACACAGCTGAAAAGCTTATGGGTGGATTGTTTTACATGTACAAAGTTCCTGTATGTTCCCAGGGATTCTGTGTATTTATTAAAAGGTGAATTATCACAAAAGCCTCGTGGCTAGCTGCTGCTGATGGCCAGTTCAGTGTTGACTAGGCCTGAAAGCACGATGCAATATATTTTAGGCTCATATGTAAAATGGAATTCTAAACACCAAGCTCAAGATGCATGGATTTTTAGCTTACTGTCCTCAGGATCTTGAAAACAGAAGCCTTATCTGTGGTGTCCTGGGGTCTGTATAATGCTTCTTAGTATTAAGTCAAAAGGAAGAAAAAAACCAATCAATGGTACACTGCTCCTTAAGAAAATTGAAGTACAAAAAAAACAACCCCCAGCCATTTATATTTTTCTTAGGGGGAAAAAAGATGACAGAAAACAAGACAAGCATGCCCTGTGCTAATCTATAGAAATATTTTAGGAATTTAAAAGGTGCCTTACCAAATAGATGTCTTACTGAAGGTGAGAGTGAGACCTTACATGGCTGTTCGCCACTCTCAGAGGCTACTTGCGACCAAAAGAAAGAACTATCAGAGATCAAGATACTTGCACAATCAGAACTGAAATTGAGGGTTTGGTAGAACAAAAGCACTGGAGGTTAAAATGCTGCTATGGCTCATACAGCATCCATGTGCTCACGCATGAGAATTCAGGACCTAATTTATTTTCTGATGATATTTACAGAGAGGAGACAAATTTGAACCAATATTGTCATTACAGTTTCCTCATTTGGAGGGAAGAAAAGAAACCAGGCAAAGCCATTTCTAGCCAATACATGGGAAGGAGATAAATGTGCATTCCCACCGCCAGTTGTGCCAGTGGAAGGTGGCACCTCCTTCCTGCCAGCCCACCCAGCTGTTCGCTAGCAGGTGGTGCTGGGGATTTCTGCCTTCCTCAAATCCCCTTCCGTCAAAACACACAAAGACCAATATTTGCAGCTTGAACCAAGACAGATGATTTTGCTTGATTTGGAAGGGTTGCTCACTTGTACAGCCCAGCCAAAATAAAAAAGGGGGAGTGGCGCTGGCAGAGGGTGGGGAAAACAAGACAGGTTAGCAGGCAGAGGCTTCGTGCCTGCAATTTGAGTGTTGGTGAGATTACTGCTCTTTTTATTATTTTTTAAAAATTTCTTAAACTTGAAGTATTTCTCCAAAGTAACATCTCAGAGTTAATCTAATGTTGAAAAACAGTACTGAGGATTATATCACAGGCAGAGTATAGCTCATCTTTTTTAAAGGGTAAATACGTGTCAGTGAGCCAGGAACTCAGGGGATGATATTCTGTTCAGGAAAAATGGTGCAGCTTCACTGGCTTTGTCCTTTCATGCCTACCTGCAAGGATCTTCTGCATTCTGTATGTGTGATAGATGATCATTCCTCAAACACTATGGGAGGTGGTTCTCATTATCTTCATTTCATATGGTACGCTCCCCAAGGCATTCATATTATTTCCCCTACATCCGATTTACAAAAAAAAACAAACCAAAAACCACCCCCCAAAAAACCAAACCAAACACCCCCAAAAAACCCAACCAACCAACCAACAAAAAAAGCAAAAAACAACCCCCCATAAAAACAAAAAAAACCACCGAAAAAACAAAACCAAAAAAATTTCCAAAGAAAAGAAAAAAAAGAAAAAAAAGAAAAAAAAGAGGAAAAAAAAAAAGGCCTAGAATCCAAAAGCAAACAAACTCCACTCTCCCACTATTTGCCAAAAATCAAAACATCTGAAACAGCAATAAAAACTTTATTTCAATTATTCGTTATTACTGTTATGCTCTACTTATTGATTTTATTAGCATAGAATTAAAGTGTATTATAAGGTTATTTGTGTCACTTGCAAAGCTTGGAATTTTATTTTATTCATCTCTTGAATGTGTAACTATGTTTACTTTCAGTGTAACCACATTTGCTTTCATCAGGAGGGAGTCTGGCTTATTATCTCAAATGCTATTGCCACAAAGTAAGTGCACAAAAATCCCAGTAAGAAATGCCTTCTGCCTCTCATAAAACAGAGACTGTTTTGTGCTAACGAACTTGCCTGTTAGTGGAAAGTGAAAAAGATAAGAAGCTATAGTGTCCTTCAAGGAGGAAACAAAATAAAGCTTTCATATACGTTGCCATGACACTTTTCTACAAATAATGATTTCTGTCTATGCTATCTCAGTTATCAAAACCACTTCTAATGCTGTTGCTACAGCAAAGCACCCTGCTTCTACAGTGGGAAAGATCTTTTAACCCCGTTTTTCACTACTGGTTCATATGCAGCATATCTTCAAAGCCTCATTAAAGCCCGGAAAACACAGCACTTACTCACTGATGATTCCACTATTGATTCAAAGGCATTCAAGTTATTATTAGTCTCCCTCTGTGGATGCATCATCACTAGTACTAGCTGACTTCCAGTGGTCCACCTCTGTGAGACTGAAATTGTCAATATCTCCAGTCAAAACAGTTGGCTTGAGATCGGCTTAGGTTGATAGAGCTGATGGATGATGCAAACTTCCACCCCACTTAGATTGGTAATATAAGCAATTTTAATGTTTTTTTCATTTTGTAGTTCTTACAGCCCAGTCATTAACACTCTGGGATAACTGGGGTAGATGGATTGTTGAAGTGAGTGCTGTGCAAGTGAACCAAGGTGACTCTTTCCCCACACTTGTGTCCAACCCTCGTTAGATGTAGCACAGCCTGAGCAGCTGCGCCGTTCAGCCCATGCCAGGTATGAAGCAATTCAGCTCTGCCTTTTGCTTTGTGATCATTACAGCGGGTCAATGTTGCTGCACACCGAAGCAGGAGAGGAGCAAAAGGCAGGGACAAAATAGACAAGGAATAAAAAAGATTGTACGGTAGAAAGAAAAGTCTACCATGAGCTACTATGTTCCTTGTCACGCTCCTTCCTCATTTTGTTATTATTAGCTTGCCCTCCCTTCCCAGCTTAGGACACAGTAGAAGTTTCTATGTAACTATTTATGAATTAGGCTTATTCTGTAACTGTTCTAACAGTTTAGTAACAACAGAGGGTATCTGGAATCCTGCTGAGCCTGAGAGGTAACTTAACTAGACTCTGAATGGATTAGAAGAGAAAATTTATTTTTGGCTGAGTATAAAAGGTAGTTTCTGAAGACTGAGGAACTGAGAAATGTCATTGTGAAACAGAATGACTTCTGAGGCAAAAAAATTTTCCTTTTTCTCCTGAGGCAGAAAAATTTTCCTTTTTCTCCTTCTAGATACAATAGACATGGGTTTTCTGCATTTTAATACTGGATTGTTTTCTCCCCCTAAAAAAAAAATAATCACTTAGAATCACTATTTTCATCATTATTATTAATGATTAAGTGTGCTAGTAGACTGATACTATTTGCCATAGGTTCGATGTTCTCAAGCTGTGGAACTATGCTAGAAGTAAGCAAAGAAACACCTGCAGCACTAGGAATATCTGCAACACCTGACATACTGCCTCTAAAAAAGGATTTTGTACAAGGAGACTAACAAAAAAATTTTGAAAACCCCAACCTTCCCAGTTTTGAAGGCTCAAGGTGTCTATGAAGGCCTAAAACAAACCAACTCAAACTCAGGTCCTCCTTCAATTGCTGTAAAAACAGCTTTGAATGCTTTGAAGTCCATGACCTAGTCCCAGCTTTCACTTGAGGATGACGTTCCAAGTCACAGTACAAAATGTAATCATAGGAACAAAATAATTAGGACTTTTGATGGACATCAGCTCCTTTCCAACAGTGCTCACTCAGGCTCAAACCAAAGAGTGTCATATACTTAGGAAATCATATTTCATGAAAGCACTGGGCTGCATTTGCCTGCAACAAATGTTTCCTTTGAGACATCCTTTTAATTTGTAATATGACTAATTTTTAAATAGAACCAAGGTCTGCAAGAACAAGTCCTTTCATCTCTGAAACTTAAACCTCAAAAATTTTTTTTCTCCTGTCTTCTTGAGGACACTGCCAGCCACTTTCCTCAAGACTTTATTGCCTTAGAGCATCCTTGATCTTGCTCCTGTAAGAGCACTGCTTTTCTAGTCTTAGGCAGACGTTTAAAAAGGTAGCATCTTATCAACATACTATGTGCGTAGTAGGAAGTTGAGAAGGTCTTCTCTCCAGAAACCTTCTCTACTTCTCAGTTTTCTCTGCTGAATCCAGCATCAATAGCTTTCCACAGAACGGCTTGCCGTTTTAATGTTGTTGTAAGATTACAGGCAGCAAAGGTCTTCTAACATGAATATAGTGCTTTTCTCTTCAATCAGCAACAACCCCCACTAAGGCCTCTGTACTTTTTTTTTCTTTAATTTTTGATGTGTATTTCAGAACTGAGAAATCAAAGTCATTGCCTTTCAAAAAGAGGTCATTCATAGCTCCAAAATTATTTCCCTGCCAGACTTCCATTTTCAAATAAAAATAGAAGAGCAGAATTTATTTTTACAGCAGAGGAATAGTCTCTGTTCAGGGGTAGAAATTTTGTTTATTCAAACATCTGAAAACAAATATCTGGCTCTACAGGGAAGGCTGAACTACAGAAAAATATCAGTTCAAAAGACAGAAACAAGAAGTCATTGCCGGCAACTGGAAAAAGGAAGCTGAACAGAGAAAATTATGCAGCTGATGCTAAAACAAGTCCTGCTGAGCCTCAACAGTAATACTTCGCATTCCACAGGTTGTGTCCTCAGAGGGATTCAAGAGTGCACACCAGAAACTTCTGCATAGAACTAGAGCTCCCACTTCAGCCTTGGAGTGTTTTACTTCAGTCGTAACATAATAACTCAATTTTATAGTGCACTTTGACATTGTAGGAGAAAGTAATTTACAAACAGGGGGACATGATGTGCTCCAACAAGAAGCCTGCTACCTCACAGCTCCACCTGATTTATTAATTTCAAAGGAAAAAGAGAATGGCAACTGCAGCTATAACAAGTGTTTTATTCTCTTTTCAGAGTCTACCACCCATTAATGAAACTAGAGAGAAAGGAACTTTCAGTGACCATAACACACTAAGATGCATTGTTCACCTCAAAACATCCAACACCCAGAGTAGTGGTGGCAACACCTCCTTAGGCCCTACCTTGAAAAAGCTTACTTTGTGCTGTTGAAAAACATTTCTGTATCAAAATGATGGGTGAAAGCATCACCAGCAAGACAATTTCCTGCAAGATCCCAAAGTGTTTCTATTCAATGCCGGCAGTGGGTTCTGCTGTTCAGCCTTTCATATCCAAACAGCATCATTCCTATCATTATCCCCACCACAGTGTACTGAAATAGTTATTTCAGTGGCATACAGGCATGTATTATGTTCTTTTTTCAACCACTTTAATAGAGCAATCAAAGCCATTTTTTTCTGTCTGATCTTTCTTACTTGTTTTTTTTTTAGCTCTTAAGTTAGCCATCAACATCCTTGAGAAGCAGTTGCCAAATAAGCAATATATATATATGTGAGGCCTGAGAGCTGACTGGGGATTACAAGACTGTAAACATTCATTACTAGTGTGGTACAGTTTTATGTTCCTGCTTGGTTAAATCTAGGTGAAGCTATCCTTATGTCAGTAAACAGCCTCCTGAGGTTAAATAACTTCTAAAACTGACACTGCATCTTGGCCCTTTCAGCAACTACTTCAATTCCTCTTAATGTTCATTTAAAAGAAAATGCTAAAATTTGGGGAGTTTTCAGTGCGCTCAAAGGTTTATGCATAGTGAAGGTTTCTTATCCATCTGTTTTAATTTTGTTTTACAGAAGTGTTGGCACAAAAGGGATCTATTTATTCCATCCTGAGTAAAGTAGCTTGACTGTGTGCGATATTGACAAACTGCAGTGCCATGCTGATCATAGCATCATGGCTGGCTATCTGTACGTCGTATGAAATGCACAATCGCTACTCAGTATCGCAGTCAGAGCTAGCAGGCTATTCGAATTCTTAACTACCAAATGCCAAACACTGTCCTCAATATCCAGACTTGTTCCTAGCTGCCAGAACTATAGACACTTTCTACTTAAGCAATTCTTTCTCCATCTTTTCAGAAGCAAGGAAGAGATCAGCAAGAGTGAAGACAATGGTTATTATCCCCTAGAGAGATAGAACCCAAATTTTACTAAGTTCCTAATGAAAGCTGATTTCTCTTCTTAGCCTTGAGAAAAGCCCAATGTAAACTTAGTTATATAGAGTCTAACCTGCTCAACAAATAAAACATTCAATTTAATGGTCTTTATTGCAGCCATGGAGCTTGTGCTGGGTGTTTTGATAACCCAGTAGTAGGTCTGCTCACAGAGGATGATTCCAAAAATGAGCTGAAAATATAAGGTTTCATAAAGTCCAAAGCTTTAATTCGTCAGCCCTGACTTAAATGTCCTTCTCTCCCTCACTGTTTCCCCCACTTTAAATATTAAGTTCCACTTCCAAGATAAAATTTTCATAATGACACTATATTTTTATGGTTCAATTTTCCTGCTTAGTGATTTCAAAACAGAGTATTTTCGACTGTTATCTTACCGAGTGTAAAGTCTTGCAAACTGTAAAGCTTTGGCCTCCTTACTGTTTGATAGTGCCAAATGCTGTAGCTTACAGACATGCCAAAAATATGTTGTCATGCTTCAAATAGCATCTTATGTTTAGCATGATCATTCCAACATAGATAAGATTTTGGGCAACAATTGGCACCTTTGTGTTCAACTTCAAACAACACCAGAGAGATCTGTATTGCAGACAAACATTTACTGTTCTCTGAGATCAGAGGCTTCTTCAAGGTCAACTGAGCAACGGATTTGGAGCAAGAAATTTTTGACTATTTCTAGAAGCCTTGGCTACATAGCTTGCAATTTGTTGATTAGGGACATTTTATTGCCATGAAGTTATGCTAAAACCGTGACAGACATTGCTGCTTCTCTACAAACAGTGCATGAGAAGTGATTGCTGTTCCACTCAGGCACAGCGTGATAAGGCACAAAAGAAATGAAAAAAGAAAAGATTCCCATACAGCCATAAAAATAGTGCATCACTTGCTTAAAAATTTTAGATAAAAATTTAAATACATGCAGAAAGCAGATAACACAACCTTGTAATGATTGTAATAATTATCAAGTATGCTTTTTGAAATTGTAAAGCTAATGGCATTGGACCTTGAGCAGAGACTAGGCAAACAAAGCAGTAATTGTAAAACAATTAACCTTGTTCTACTGCTGTAACTTTTTAGGATAATATTAAAAGCCACTTGCCATTTTAGACCTTTTGAGAATAATGAAAGTCTAGGAGATATTATTCAACCAAGAGAAAATTTTGCTTAAAATGAGTATTTCTCTATCATTATTTGGTGCGATTGGATCCTACTTTGAGCTCCAAAGAACAATCTCGTGCTGGTGTAAATGGCTGGTGAGATATTAAACTTTTGTTAGAGGTCAGGTTATACCTTGTTTGGACTGGGGCATTTAACTGTTTGCTTTAAATAGTTAGATAGCTTTAAAAGATAGCTAGACATGTCACAGTTGAAAGGGCAAGTGCAAGGGACTTCACGAATAGGGCACTCTGGCTTGAGAGGGTCCATTAATATTATACGAAAACCAAGGCAGAGAGGAAGCAGTAGAAAAGGTATTGTTTGACCCAAGTAAAAACTTCATATTTGGGGGGCTCTATACACAAGCTTGGATGAAATACACGACCATTTGCAACAAAACATATCGGCAAAGATTATTGCCAGGCTTGGAGAAGTACCTCCAGTGCAAAGCACCTATGCAGTCTGAGTTGGTCTCTCTTCTGCATCTCCCCTGATGACTTTGAGGAAAGAACAGATATAGCATTCATTTAAAAACTGTGGAAAAAAGGAGGTGTGTAGATGACACCAAGACGAAGAAGTAGCAAAACACTCTGGAGGACAAAGCCAATATGACTATGATAAATTGGACAAGCGGTGCAAGAAGATGAAAGACAATAAAGAATGAAGTGATTGATTTTCTATTGCTGAATCTAAAACCTAGCTGCAAAAGGACCACAGCCTCCAAGGACTAGAGTTTCAAGTGCACAAGAACTAAGTAGGAGTCCTTCTCACCAAAACCACCATCTAACACAGATGAAATTGGGTAGATGTGCCGCATTTACGGCAGGCAAATAGTTTGTTCTACCTCACACCAATGACAAGCATCCCTGAGTCTCCAGTTTTGAGCACTACACTTAGAGAGACAGAAAAAAAGACAGTAAAATAAGACACCAAGGTTCTCACTCCTGGTGTGAGAGGGGCCACTAGTGTGAGAAGGGTCAGGTTGTTTGGCACCTGAAGGACTGACTCCTAATGCAGCTGCCATCTCTCCCATGCATCCCTTTTCACCAAGCAGCAATGACCCATCTCTATCTTCAGACATGCTCCATCTCCCCTGGCCCTCCTGTGTCTTTGATCTCTGCACAGGAAGTGTTGAATTGTTTTTATTTTCAGTTCTCATGTAAGTATGACTGTACTTGAATCGTACTTTCCAAACTGGAAATACGCATTGAAATCAAGGTGCACCCTTAAGTCTGAATACCCCAGGTAGAGTCATATTGATCAGATGATAAAAGGTTTTATGATTTGCAATGCTACTAACCAAAGAGATTAAATCAATAAACTGATGTTTTAGCCTTCTTGTGCTTATTCCCCAGAAGGGGGGTAGTTCTATATGTTGACACAAACAAATAGGAACAAGCTTCCTAGACTACTAGAATAACAGTTGGATTGCATACTACTAGAAAGATAGTTTTGTGTTTAAAATTTGTCCAACACTTCCCTTGGATTGATATTCATACTGTATTCATCCAATCATGCAATTCATGTAAACAGCCTTGAGGGAAGAAGAAAAAAATTACATAAGACACTCCAGTTTAAATATTTCAGTGCAGCAGCTTCCCACCCAGTTAGATTGTCATGCCTTGGGTCAAGTTCTGTATCAGATCAAGTTTTTTGTGCTGTTCTGTACACCATCAGCACGGTAATAAACACCCTTATCTTTGAATTTTATGACATGATATTTCATTTTAAAAAAAATTACTTTTCATGGAGCACTGTTATAATAATTCTATACTCTAGTTTAAACTTCAGTTTGTATGAACGGCATTGTCAACCTACATGTTCCCTTACTGCACAGCTACTCTGGTAACTGCTTAATTGCTATAGCAAAATAAATTTTAAAAAGTGATATCTTGCCTGCCATATATAAATAGTCTATGTTTTATATTCTTCTTGGCTACCTTACTATTGAAAAAGCATCATCCAAGCATACAGTGACACTAATTCTTGTTGTGACCTTTATCTGGCTTTGCTTGAAATATCATCTAAAGTTTCCATGTGTTCGCTTCAGAGCAGAATTCTGCAGGGCCTTTCAAATAACTATATTCCACTCAGTGGTGCCATTGGGATATGAAATACACACACTTCTTTAAACTATAAAACAAAGTATAAGGTTCATTTTGGAGAAAAAAATCTTCTATATCATCACAAACTCATTTGCTTCTCTTCATGTTTGAGGCTTGTTATATCTTTCCAGAGATACAGAACAGCAGAGTCCAAGACCACCATGATCCTCTCTGTGTTCATGTTTCGAGGAACTAATGTGGCTCAGGTATTATCCTGACATTTCCAGAAGGAGGATTTGTCCACCTCTTTTTCTAAATTCAGTGTTGAGCTAAATTATGGTTATGAGCATCTCCAAAAAAAAAATCAGGAACAAAGATTTGAGGGGGTCAGTGCCCACCTTTCACTCTGCCCCATTTTTAAAGATATCCACTACTCCCACATCAGAGTGGTTTGATGACTCCCTGAGAGGCAGGGAGACAGAAAAGTGGGATGGAAAACCAAACACATGACCTCCAAGCCCAGAGCCAGCTAGCTCAGTCCCTAGACCGAATTTTTCAGGAGTGAACTAGTAATGGTTCTCCTCAGGAAAGTAGTGGAGAACTTTTCTTTTTCCTGTCTGTTCTCCACTTGTGGATGAACTCTCTAAACTTTTAACAAGTCTGTAGCTACAACATAAAGAACTAAAGATAGTCATGTTTTCATTAGCTTCACCCTGCCTTGTATGATTTGATCCAAATTGCCAATACTCCAGGGAGCTTGAGCACATACTGATTCAGAATAAGAAGAGACACTTTATGAAGGTGGGTGCTTACCTTATCACACAGAATAGCTAGTGTTGGAAGGGACCTCTGGAGGTAATCTAGACCAACCCCCCTACCAAGGCAGAGTCACCTACAGCTGCTGACATAGGAACACATCCAGTTGGACTTTGAATGCCTGGACCCTCTCCAGTATCATAGAATGGTTTGGGTTGGAAGGCACATTAAAAATTGCATCGTTCCAAACCCCTTGCCATGGGCAGGGATACCTTCCCCTAGACCAGGTTGCTCAAAGCCCCATCCAACCTGGCCTTGAACACTTCCTGGGATGAGGCACCAACCACACCTTTGGGCAACCTGTTCCAGTACTTCACCACCCTCACAGTAAAGAATTTCTTCCTAAGAGCTAACCTAAACCAGTTTAAAGTTTAACATCTAATCTTTTCCAATTTAAAGCCATTTTCCCTTGTCCTGTCACTACATGTGCTTCTAAATAGTCTTTCTCTATCTATCTTGTGAGTCCAACTTTACATAGTGGAAGGACAAAATAAGGTTACCCCAAAGCCTTCTCTTTTCCAGACTGAACAACCCCAGTTCTCTCAGCCTTTCCTCATAGGAGAGGGGCTTCATCCCTCTAATCTTCTTGGTGGCCTCCTCTGGACTCGACTCAACAGGTCAATGCCCTTTCTGTGCTGGGGACACCCCAGCTGGATGCAATATTCCAGGTGGGGTCTCACCAGAGCAGAATAGAGGAGCGGAATTCCCTCCCTCGCCCTGCTGGCCTCGCTGCTTTGGATGCAGCCCAGCACATGTTTGGCTTTCTGGGCTGTGAGTGCACACGGCTGGGTTATGTCCAGCCTCTCATTCACCAGCACCCGCAAGTCCTCCTCAGCAGGGCTGCTCTAGATCTGCTCATTCTCCAGCCTGCATTGATACCACATCATCTGTGTCATCTACACACTAACCCAGACGCAGCACCTTGCACCAGGGTCATCTTAGAAGACCTGAGATTCCCATGGGCCTTCTAGTTTACCTTATGGTCTTACTCCTCCCCACAGTCATCCAGCACTTGGGCTCAGCAAGTGTAACAAGTTCTAATAGACCCTGGCTACTTCACAGTATCTGTCACTGACTTTTTTTAAAAAAATAGATAAACTTCTGTCCTTGCATGAAGCAGAACATGGAGATCTTTCCATTATTATTTTCTCTAGCAATATAGCAAGAGGTTTGCCATGTTTGCTGTTGCTCTTAAGCACAATGACATTTTACAGAAAGCTGGGCTGAGCACAAGAACACTGGGTAGACGTCAGGGCCTTCTCAAAAAAACCCACAAAAAAAAACCATTTAAAAGAATAGCTGACAGAACAAAAAGAATCAGATACTGGGTAATAGCTAGTTGAAATGCTGCTTCATTTTACAATTCTCTAATGAGGTGCACTATAACACAGTGACCGAAATAACATTAGGTAATGGGACTACCTCTATTAATCTACTTATAAGGAAGTTGTTCATTAATTAGGGTGGACAGAGCAATCACATGGTTGCTGAACAAAAGCAATACCAATTCACACTGTTGACAAGTATCTAATTAGAAATTAATGGCAGAAAACTGTCCAAATATATAAGCCCCATCTATCAGAGAAGCACATTGCACAGGTGTACATAATGAGAGAATCTAAAGCATCCATCTTCAAAATAGAATCAGGAATCTGTTCAAAAAACATTAACCCTTCAGTACACGACTAGCTCAAAGCAAGAGCCTTGTTAAAACCATCTCATTACTTCAATTGTGAGTCCTTTGTAAAACTCCAAATTTTTACTTACTTGAAGATTGACAACCCCAAATCCACCAAACAATAAAAATACTCCAAACCCCAGCCTGACAAGCAAACCCAAACCAAACAAAAGCAAAAAACCCACCCAAACCCATGAGCACACAATACCCAGGAGTTATCAAGCTCTCTGAACAGAGACTGTCTGCAAAGAGGATTTTTGGAACCCCTCAATGTTTTTCTGTACAATAAGGAGAACGTAAGTCTAACCCAACTTATTTAGGAGATGTTTTTACACCTTGGGACAGTATACGCTAAGAAAAATTATTTATGCAAGACTAACCTAACTAGTTGTACATGTGCTTAAATGTCTGGATTTGTTTGGGTTTTTGTTTAAACTTTGTGAAAGTTGAATATCCAACAGTGGTATTTTCTGTCATCCATCTCAAGCAGGGCACAACAAACACCTCACAAACAGTTTATTCATCTGGAAATGCTGATATGCTTTGAAGATTGAAAGACCAAGGGCTTGATAAGCAAGCATATTGCAGTGCATATCTTACCTCCTCAACAATTTTTTATTTTTTAATAATAAGCCACATTTATTAATCCCATATCTCCTAACAGATCATGTGGAACTACGTAATTAGTATAGCATCTTTCATAAGCTATGTTAATAAACCCTAGTATCTCTGTGCGTGTTTTGGGAGAAATTCAATAAGCAAAAGGACTTATACTTTCAAAGAACATTTGAGAAATTCATGTCTGAGGCAATTTGTCTTCCCTCACAAAAAAACCTTAAGCCTGTCTTTCATTCATGATATCCTAGAGAAGGAGGGAGACCTGACTTGAATTTTTTGCAGGTCTGTGTTCTGGGAGGGTGGCTGGGCCAGACAGCTCACCTTTGGGGATAACAAAGGTATGTTTATTCCCTTGAGGTGTGTTAGCCGTCTCAAACAGGGCGGGGATCTCTATCCTTCCAAAACTCTAGACACTGACAAAGCCAAGGTCCATTAGGAAAACAGTACATATTGACAGCGTTCATGATTCAAGACAGCTTGAGGCACATCTCGCTTGCTCATACCCAAGGTACACTTTCCCACACACCACTAGCGGTCTGTACTTGTAAGGAGTAGGACTTTGGCACTCTCTTGATCCCTCTCCTGGCTTTGTTCCTGTGACAGATTAGGATTCGCAGCAAATGACATGGGTATAAGACATGTGGTGAGGCACCTGAAGAGAGTTTTGTAGATCCTTTGGACTAGGCAACATTTTCTGCCTGTATTTTACATGCAGATGTTTGGGTGCTCAGCCCCAAGGTCTTCAAGAAAAGACCAAGAGGTCTTCAGTTTGTCCTCTAGTTTCCTAGGATGAACAAGAAAAGGTTTGCTTCTTTTTTGAACTAAACTTTTCTTTTTAGTAGATGTCTGCGTTCTGATCTTCAGCTATCCAGAACTTGTTTCTACTAGTGTGATACACAATTCTAACAGGCAGAAGCAGCCTCTGGCCTAAGGAAAGGGCAACACCCAGGCCAGATTCTGAAGGCGGCAGGCAGGTAGCCCACACCCATCTGGAGGCACATACAGACTCCAGCTGCGTCCCACAGAGCACACAGCTGCAATAGCACTCACTTGGTTATTTCTGAACCCTTGGCTCAGGTACTGGCTTTCCATCTATCTGAAGGAAAAAGCTGACAAGCTGGTGATTTTGTCTCAGCTGAAATAGAAAAAAATTGCTTCTATATATCTGGTACAGTGCTATGTTATGGGTCTAGTAAGAGAATAATGTTGATAACACACTGGTGTTTTAGTTGTTGCTAGGTAGTGCTTCCTCTGAATCAAGATATTTTCAGTTGCCCAGGCTTTGCCACAACACCAGGAGGGAGCAGAGCCAGAACAGGTGACCTGAACCGGCCAAAGGGGTATTCCATACCGTGTGATCTCATTCTAACTAAATGAAGTGGTGGCAACTGGCTGGGAGCCACAGCTCAGGGACAGGCTGGGCATAGGTCAGTGGGCTGTGAGAAATTCTATTGTGCATCACTTGTTTCTCTTGGGTTTTATTCCTTATTTTTCATCACAGTTAAATTTTTGTTGTTGTTGTTTCTATTATTAAACTTATCTCAACCCACAAGGATTACCTTTACTTTCTGATTCTCCTCTTCCCTGAGGCGGGGGGCAGTGAGCAAGCAGTCAGTGGTACTTGATGGGCAGCTGGGGTTAAACCATGACAGCTGGGTAACTTCTCCTGGCCTTCTCAGCCTGCAGTTAGCTGAGTACCACTCACACTGTAACCCAAATGCAGGTTTTACAGCTTTTTACCTTGTTTACAGAAGCATGCAGCAGGAAGACACTCAGCTTTCCAGCACTGTTGTTTATAGACTTCGTAAATCGAGGCCAGTAAATTAATCCCCCCTTGCTGGGCTTTGCACATCTTCTACAGGCTACAGAATGCTGTGACCTCCCGTCCTGGCTTTGTGATACTTGGTTACAAGAGAACCAATGCAGACTTGTCTCCTGCTCTCTGAAGCTGAGCAGAGAAAGAAGAGAAACCTGTGTTTTCCTTACTACTGTAGCCCATATCGCTTCATGTTTGAAATTAGAGGTGGGGGAGGAGGCAGAAGGAAAACAGACAGACCACTAACTGTGAATGTGGTCTCACCAATTTACTTTTTGCATTAATGTGAACATTTCCCTCTGTTTAAGTGCCATACAGCTTTACTTCATTATTTGCTGCTAACTGTGATGATAGAAGATAATGATTCTGCACTGTAAATTAGATCCTATTATATGAGTTGTTTCAGATTGGCATCTTGACATTAAGACAATGTTACATTTTTAGAAGTAGACAGGAAATTTGTTCTTTTACTTTGGAAACTGCAAGCAAAATTTTGCTTTTTCAAAATGCATGCATTCATGAATGGCTAAACAAATCAATTTCCCCATGGACATGCATCATTTATCAAATATACTGGAGAATCTGATCCTGCAATCCCTGTCACACAACAGTCCCACTGAGGCCAGTAAGGTCATTCTCAGAGCTACAAGACCAGGCCTTTGCATTTCCTAGCAAACAAGCAAGCAAACAACTATTTTGCAGACTACACTGAATCCACTCTCCAGAAATATCATGAGTTTCGAACAGTGACCTTTGGATAAGCTCTCACTGCTGATCCATCCTGACAATTTGGCAATAACCTCCAATCTCAGCATTTCAGAATTGCAAGTAGAGATTGAGAAGATGATCTACAGTATGAGAGTATGGTATATTTATCTCAGAGATGCAGCTCATCCTAAGAAAAAGGCAAAGCTTAAAAAGGGGTAGAGAAATAAGAAAAAGAAAGGAGATGACATTGAAAGGCTGTGGAGAACAGAAGGAAGAGAACAGGAGCTGCAGCCAGACACAAGAGCAGTGATGCTGCCCCAACCACTTATTGCTGGGTACAAGCTGTGGACAGGGGTGAAAGCAGGAAGGTGTGTGGTTACATCCATTCCTGTGCATAAGCAGTCTGACTCCACACCAGCAGCTGCTACTATCAGGAGCAGTGGTAACCAAGCAAATCTTCGTGTGCATGTGTTATCTGATGTAATCCCTTGTACCTATTTGCACTGGAATACCTGCACAAATTCTATTTGTACTACAAATCAATGTGATTTGGGATAATTGTTTTCTTTCCCATTAGATCTTCAGATGCTTCTGAAAATGCTAACTGAGAGCTGCACAGTTAACAGCTATCCAAGCAGCACATATTTCAGTACAATTTGAATTAACATCTCCAGGTGACCCAGCCCTGTTCTTGAACAAAGGCTGGTAGGTAAACATGGTCAGATTTATAAAGCTTCCTTCAGAGAAAAAGTAAGTCAATTGTCTATATGGGCAAGGAAGACAAGGACTTTTGAAGAGTTCTTCAGAGTCCTTCAGCGAGTCACTGCCTATGGAGCTCATCTTCTGAAAGGCCCCAGAGGCCATGAAGGACAAACAGTTGGATGTGAGCCAGCAGCATCTCCTGGAAGCACAGAAGGTTAAACAGCAGTCTTGGGCAGCTGGTCTCAGAAGGTCAGTCAGCAGATAAAGAGAGGCGATGATCCCTTTCCAATAAGCATTCCTTATATAGCATTTGGAATACTGTGCACAGATTTTGGGTCCCCCACCACAGGAGTTCAGCAAAGGACCACTAGGTTGGTCAGGGTTAGAGCACCTGCCCTCTGAGGAGAGGTTGAAGGACCAAAACATGTTCAAGCTGCAGACAAGACAGCTCCAGGGACATCTAACAGGAAACACTCAGTACCTGAGAGGTTACCCAGTAGGTGGAGTCATTCTGACCACAGTATTGCACAATGGGAACACACTGGGCATAAGGAGAAGCGAGAGGCACAGGCTGGAGTCAAACAGAGACTTTTGCACCCTGAAAACAGCTGTGCACTGGCTGAGATTGGCAAGTGAGGCAGTGCAGGATACGACTTGAGGTTTTCAAGACCAGAAATCCCAGAACAATCTGATCTAATCACTCTGCTTGGAGCAGAAGGCTGGACCAGAGATCTGCTGAAGCCCCTTCCAACCTCAGCAATCTATCCTTCAATCCATTTTTTCTGCAGTCCCTGTGCTCAATGCAGTCTTTTTTCGTATGTGTCCATGAAGCATAAACTGACCTTGTCCAGCTTGTCACCCTCACAGCAACTCCACCTCCATGTCGTAGTCCCACTGCTTACTCAGGGGAGGTCTGCTCAAGCTGGTAGCTCATCTTCCTTTGGGGTGCTCAAGCAGGTCTCCAGTCTAGTAACTGGGGCAATACTTTGAAGCTGAGAGCTGTTGATCCTGGATCAGAAGGGGTTCAGGCCCAGATCTCCTGCTTCCCAGAGAGGAGATGAACAGAAATAGGAACAATACTGCTGACTGCTGGAGTGTTGGGTCGGAGATGAACATGGAGCTGCCTGTTTCTCCAGCAAAACTGAGACTAAGCGGGCTTTAGGTCTGCCTTGAAAGCAAACTGGCTAATAATGAGCAAGAATACCCAAGCCTGGATTTCAAACTTTCCTCAGCAGTTGAAGAGAAAGATCTGTTGGATTTGGGGAGTCATCACTGCCAGATGACACCATGAAAGGGCAGAATGAAGAGCTTTCTTGCTTTTTCTTGGGTGCAGGAGACGAGATTTCACCTAAGATGGACTTATGCCCCTCTGTAGGCAATCCATAGCTTTAAGTGGTTTGGGGTGGAGAATTGTCAAAATTCAGTGCTTATGGCACAGCACTGCTCTCAGAAGAAATAAAAATCTCATACTTATATTTAGCAAGTGAGCAATGAAGCAAAATGGCATAGCAAATGCTGACGGTAGTGGTGAGGCTGTGGGGGTGGGAAGGGGGCGTGAAAACTGGCAAGAGCTTCAGAAGAGCGAGTTTTGGTATTTCAATTTAAGAGGTAAAGGCTAGATGCTCTGCAGCAGGTACTGAAATTTCAGTGCTGTAGAAATTTAAACATCATCTGAGCTTTCTCCCATCTCCCACCCCTCTGCCTTGTTTGAAAAATATTTACAAGGGGGTGAAAGGCAACCTTCAGACGTGTGACCATAGCTGTGTGCTGATGGTTTCTATAAATATGGGTTTGCTGAAGCACTAAACTATGTTCTGCTGCAGTATGGCATTATGGCTTCTGCTCAGCAAAAGCTGTTCCTATTCTCATTTCAGACCCCTGCTAGTATTGGCATCTGGCTCTCAGCAACATGACTTCTTTGCCCTCCATCATCAGAGCAGAGAAAAGCAAATACTTTCAAGTAGAGCTCTGGCTGTAAAGAACAAAGTTTGGGTTCGTAGCTCAGACCTACATAATGGACGACAAAACAGAAGTGATTTTAAAAGTCTGATGATTATAGACTTTATTTTGGACACTGAAAATAATTTTGTGCTTAGTCATCATTCATTTTGTGGTTTTTTTGTCTGTGTCCACTCAGTTCGCTGGAAAGAGAGCAGTGCAGACAATTTGCATTTTATTTCCCCTCCCCCCTTTTCACAGCTTACTCCTTCCCTTTTTTCAATAGTCCTGCCACATGCATTTATGTGGTAGACCCATTTGAAACCAAATTGCCCTGGGATACAAGCATAAGTTTATATGCACAGCTCTTCAGTTGTGGCAGGAGGCTTGCAAAAAACTGCATTTTTTTTTCTCCCACAAAATCATATCCCTTTTACACCTTCTCCATACTGAGGAGTGGCAAGTCCAGTTCATGTTACAAAGAGAAAAACTTCATTATTCTAAATATAGGAAAGGGAGTGCACAGAGCTATGTGCTGGAGTTATCATTTGTATTTGATACCAGTAGGCTCAAAACAAAATGGCTGAAACATCTGAGAAGAGTTTGCAGCTACAGTTGTACACAGAATCAGTAGCCAGGAAATATTTTTTTGCTTGGTTGCATCATCATCTTCCCTCATTTAGAAAACAAATGAAGTCAATAAAGCATGCGAGTGTAAGACTCAAAAATTCCATTTTACTCCTCCTGTTCTTCTCTTCCCTTTTACCACTACAAAGTACCCTATTTTTCCCTTGTATTTTTCTCCTTTAAATGAAAAGAGAATTTTTAATGTACTTATCTTAGCTTTGAGCTGTAAAAGGAAAAAAAACCCACACCAATATTTTTCACGCACTTTGTTACAGAGCTGCTTCTGTTCACACGTTGGAGGTTCACAAAGCCTAAACTGATCACCATGCAGATTATTTCAGACTAAATCGTATTGTGTGGTTCAGAATATGTCCACCCATGAAATAACCTCATGCCTGACCTAGAAGCAAAAATTACTTCCAAATTCTATTTTTCTAAAGGCCTTCCTGCTTTGGCATCTATGCTGACTTGCATTGGTAATTTGGGGAACAGCCAAGAGGGAGATAGGTTTGTTTTTTTCTTTCTAAATCTTCTTCCCAGAAACATCTGTTTCAGACATTCCTGGAAAGAGGCTATTGGACAAGATGGACCTCTGGTCTGACCCAGTACGGCTGTTCTGCATCCTCTGAGGGCAGAAGTTCAAGTCACATTTAAAGGGCTTGCAGCCAAACAGCTCATTCCAAAGAGTGTTGAGATATACATTTGAATCAAAATATGACACAGGCTGTGAAAGTCAAGAGATTGAAAGACCTGGTCAGGAACTGATAAAGACATTGTGGATAGACATGTGCAAGGAGCAACTAAAAGCAACAGAAAGTAGTTGTAAGCAAGTGGTGAAAATTTGTTAATCCAAAAGTTTGGGATTTAATCAGTGAGAGCAGGTTTACTAATTAGACTTTAGTATTCCCTCCCTCCCAGTTGTGTTGTTCTTTTAATAAAACCTAATAAGCAACACAGTTTTGAAAATTAAATACAAAGGTTATAAGTACACCTATATATTTCAGATTTGTTCATGTTATTTTAATCTAGCATCAAGGAATTACAGAAAAAAATACAGTCTGAAAGAAGAAGTAAATCATGAAAAAAAAAGAAAAAAACAAAAGAAAAAACAGCTCTACAAATTCAACCTTGAAACAAGATGCCTTTTCTTAGCTGTGAGGATAATTAGACATCGAAAGAGCTTATCTGGTAGGTGGTAGACTCAGCAGAGGTTGGAGTCTTCAAAGACTGAATATTTAAAGAGATAACTCAATCCAAAATAGGAAATAACCCCTTGAAGTCCATGACATCAAAAAGCCCCAAACACTAGATGGCCAGAATTGTCTCATGACCATAATATCTGAACATATAGCTAACACTACGTATTTCCTCCTCCAGTAACCATGCAGCAGACAGTTTCAGATACTCTGGAGGCAGCAGAAAAAATAAGCTTTTCTTTCTCCTGAGCTTTGGATTGTGCAGTCAGACAGGAGCTTGCAACCTCCGTAACCCTGCAGAGAGATCTACGCTTGCTTCAGGCACCCACATTCAGGGAGCAGAAGAGGCTCACCCCGTCTGTGTCACTGGGGGGACACACCAGAACCTCCATGTGGCACCTTCCTCTGCCAGGAAAACCAGCTGGCTGAAGGCTGGATTAGGCACTGTAGTCTCTAACTGAAGGGTATGTTGGGTTTTTTTAAGCAGACAGACTCCAGCAGAATTCTACTTCTCATACAAGCTGCATATGCCATTTCACCAACTTTTCTGCAGTTTTGGGAGTCCTGAGCATTGGGAACAGCCACACTTGCTCTCTGCCTGCAAGTTTCTTTTCCAGGGACCGAAGTGTACTGGGCTAATGAAAATACCACAAGTTAGGTCATCTGAGGGAAACTGGACAGCTTAAAGCTCAGAAGCAGTCAGGCAAGCCAACAGAGAGGTTTTTGTAATTTAAGACCTGAAAAGCCTTTTTAAGCTGCAGGTTTGCTTTTCACTATAGCTTTCCTACAAATCATGAACAGAGAAGCAGCAGCAGCAGGAAAGCACAGTGCTATTCTTATGAATCACTCCCCTGTTCTCCTGCATCTCTATTTATGCTTAACATATGACATTAAGGCCTTTTCAGAGTGTCTAGAATCACAGAGCAAATGACAATAATACCTCATCAAACAGTCTCTCAAGTATATAAATAACATTTCATACAAGTCTTCCCATAGCATACATTTACATAACTTTAAAAGAAAAAAGCACACAAAAATTTACCTGCCTCACACTGTTCTTCAAAACAGTAATAAAAAAAAAAGAGAAATCTATTCAAGACTCTTGGTAAAATGAGTGAGTATGTAAAAGATTAACATTCTGTGAAGCAACTGTTCTCCTGGAGCTACTGGGGACCTAAAGATATTTTTATCCTTTAGAGCAATGGATTTTTTCTTGCTGCTTTGGAGAACGGCCACTGTCAAGTCCAGGTTTTGCTTTCACAACAGATTCAGGCAGCAGTCAGCCCAAGATTCTGCTCTCTTTTCCAGCTATATCCCTCAGCACATCCCCAAGCAAGGGCAGAGTTTGGGAAAGCTCATGGACCTATCAAGGGACAGAACTGACACACAATTCATTTCATCAAGGGCTGACTAGGTGCAGGGAAACAGTTGTGTCAAAGATAACAGAAAGCTCTATAAAACAGAAGCTGGCTATCTTGAACCAACAAATGTCAGAGGATACTTCTAATTTAAGCATCTTTGACACTGGAACATTTTATTGCCTCAATGCCCAGGTTTACATCTGCCTCAATTTCTGTAGCTCCTCTAGGCCATACTGCTGCTGGAACACTGGCCTGTCTTTCCACAGCAAGATGAATTCCAGCGCAAGCCTGCTTATGGCACTATTCCAGCCTCAGCAGGCTCATGCTAAAGCTCTTGGGACACTGTCCTTGGCAAGAACCCCACAGAGAACTCCCGTGACAAGAACGACTAAATGTGCAGGCTGGGGAAGAAGTTTGCCATGCTAGGTACACTCCCTCTTTGGGAAGTTGCTGGTCTCTTATTCAAAATTTGAAAAGACCAGATATCGGTAAACCTGATCCCCTTCCCTTCAAAGACTGGACAACTCTTCACAGTACGACTATAACATGCTTTTGCCGAACACTTTTTTTAAGCATCCAATTATTAAGCTCAATGGTTATCACAACCTTTAGAAAAAATAATCACAAAACTTTCAGTACTGTTGTCAGCTTGATCCCATGTCCGCGTACTTACATCCCAGCCCCATAGAAGCAAAACCCCATTTGTCTTCCCTTCAGTAGCAACAAGCACCATGGTTGTCCACAGAATAAAATTTTTCTCTAAGTTCTTAAGGGACAAAATGGGGGAAAAAAAAAAGTCAAGTCACCTGGCAGATATTAGTGATGTGCACTGCTGCACCAATAAGTCATATTTTGCTGTCACACACAGCGAGAGTGGGGCAGCTCCAGCAGATTAGGGCCTGCCAGTTCATATGGTGCCTTCCTCCACCCCTTCATATCCCTTAGCATGGAGAATATGGGAAAGTTTTAGTCACTCCTATCCTCCTGCAGCTTAAATCTCAGCTTTTAGGTAAATGATACCCAGGAGACAGTTGCAAATCAGTTTTTCCCAAGAATACATGGACTAAGAATAGAGCCACCAGCAATTTGGATACATCTTCCTTCTAACTAACTTCCTTCTAACACCCCACAGCAGCTAGAAGTTGCACACTTGTGTATTTTCCACAAGAAATATATTCAGCCATTTTACAACTCTCAGCATTGATCTGTCACTAAAAAAAATGTGGGATATCAAAAAATTCTCACCTGTCTTTCATTTTTATGAAATATAAAGTTTCCCACCTTCCTAAACCAGGAGGGATTTCTATTTAATGATTATGGTTGTTGAAAACTTAGTGCAAGTCAAGTTAAAAAAGTTCTCTTTGGCTTCCAATTTAGCTACTTGCTCAGTTGCTTTTTATGACCTCTGAAACTGGCCCAGAATCTAGATAAAGTTTCAATTTAATCTTTTTTACTGCTGTAACCAGTAATATGATGTTAGTGTCTCATCAGAGGATGGTTTCATTTGGAGCATCTTTCTTCCATCCTCAAAGGGCTCCTACTGAGAATTGTCCCACTTGCTGTCTATGGAATGGGTCCTTTCATTATTCCTTTAGTGATTTTTGAATGGCCACAGCCTGGCTCCCTGAATGGTCTTGACCCGGTCAGGAGTTTTGATTCTTCTTTTTATCCCCTCCGTGCAATCACTGGGGCTTTGGCACCCCTATGCAGTCTCCTCAGAGTAACCCCCAGTAAAACTCTGCAGCTTATTGCAAACTTGGTAAATGGAAAATATGAGGACAAAGATTAGAACAGATATAGAATTTCAAACCCTGACATTGACCTCAAATGTCAGAAACTGCCCTTGTCAAGTCATCAGTGTCACTGCCAATAGCTGTGACAGACACATGTCCCTGACACTTTGCAGGCAAAAGCAGAGATAAACACTTATCATACGAGTGTTTATTTGTTGCACACTCTTCTGTGGCTGACCACCAATGTCCCAGCCTGATGTGCCTGCTAGCATTCGCAGTTTACTGAGTATTTATCCATTAAAGGGAGATGCTGAACATCCTGAAAATAACACATCCACCAGAATTTTCACCCCTAACTATGCTGTCTCTTTCAGGCACCGATCTCTGCTGGATTAAGGCTTCAGCTTTGCAAGTTTGTGAGAATTTCTGACAGCCTTTCCTGAACAAGGATTAAAGCAAGTGAACTGGAGACCTCTTGTACAAGTCATTTAAGCCAGAACATAGGAAAGAATAATTAAGAGTTGCAATACGAGTTTTTCCATAGTGATCTGTGTTAGCAAGGTGAAGAAGAGAAACAAAACTCACAGTCAGTTATTTCCCACTAGACTAAATCACAGTAACTCACTGCATGTGAGTTGTGTCCAGAAAAATCTGCTTTCTGTAATGCATCTCTAGATTCAAGTGCTTGAGCCAACAGCAGGTGTGGATGGGGCCAAAATACTTTCTAATCACAAATCTAAGTTGTCTGGCGATACATATTCTCATTTAGCACATGAAGCTGGTTGATACCACTTGCAAACACATTTCTTAAGTTTGCTCCATCTTATAATTAGCACTAGCTGATGAAGAATCAGCAAAGAAAAGCTTTTTCTGTAAATGTTATATCTTCCTTCAAATTCAGGTCCCACAATTCATGGTCTACTTACTGGCTTCTACAGACAAAATAGAGTAATGAAAGCCTAGGCTAATAGCATTTCGTATTTACCCCAATATCAAATTCTTACACTGCTCTCTAAAACACAGCTACTAAACAGCCCAGGCCACTGCATGACCAGGGATTGGATAGTCTTGATGTATCTGATAAATAGCCAATAGGTTCAGACATTCAGCAGGTCTGGGCCCAGAGCCTAATATTATTATTCTTTCAGCTTATGCCAAGGGAGCCATGACTTCTCTACAAAAATATTTGTCCAGTAAACCACTAACAAGACCCAGCCAACACAGACAGCTAGAGACTCGACATGACCAGCTAGGGTTGATAATAGCATATTATTTGCCTGAGAATTTAACAGAGTCTCTAGGTCCAATGTGAAGATGTCCATCTGCATTTGGAACTAGTTAATCCTTGGTAAAAGTCCAGCTGGAAAAACTTGTAAGGCCTGTGTAATGATGATCTGAAGTCCATTTCTGACTGGATCTTCATATGCATCGTTTCCATCGACAAGATCTTCAAAATATCTGCCTGCTGTTGGTTTTGCAACAGCGCCTTTGCCCTGCTCTGGGTGGGCAGCCACTAATCCTCATACAGCTCTCTCTCCTCCTCTGCACTCCCTGCTCCTTGCCTCACCTACCTAATGCTAAGATGGGAAAGGTGCATCACCAACCTATTCCCTTCTGAAGTTCTTTCACCATTCTTCTATGAAAAAAACTTAAGCCTCAGTTTTCAGGTTTTTTTCTCCCTTTCCTCCTTTCTGACCCTCTTCCAAGCCCTGATCCTTTCTTTCTGCTCTCTGCTATTTTCCACTCCTTACTGCACTTCAGCTCTGCTCACACCCCCTCTGCAACCTGCTGGATTTTAGCAGCTTCTTCCCAGCTGAGCATTACCTAAATATAGTGGGGCTTGGGGGATATCCAAAAAACAAACCACAAGCTAATCTCTGCTCTGTAGACGCTATCGGTCTCAGGCACACTAGCAGGAAAAATGCTTTCAAATAGTGAAAATTAATTCCAATGACTTATATATAAATGAATCAGTAAAACTGGTACATCAGATGCATCAATGGCCTTTTCATAATTGCAGACAGTGCCCTGGGCATTCACATAAAAACAAATACATTTTTTTTAAATGATATGGATTATATACTGCTAGTTGGAGTGAAAGCAGCCATCTAAGATGAAAGTCAACACAGAACAACTTAAGCTTTTTAAGCTCCCCTTTCATGTATATTTGAGCTGTATACAACCATGGACACGCATCTTAGAAAAACATTCTTCCAACACAGTGAGATTACTGCTGCCTGGAAATTTTTTCAATCCCATTTCCCTTATAGCTTCTGACAACGTTAGTGACAGCCATGTCAAAAAGCATTAGGTAAAGTTGTGAGAATTAATTACGTGCTATTTGTTTAACTTCTCTTGTCATCCATCTCTGCTCCTTCTATTTGAACATTCATTCGCTCACCTCTCATCTTCCCCTCACTCACACTCTGTGTTACCCAGCCCCACATTTGCATTAAGCACTTATCTACCTTTCTTCAGGAAAGGAACAAATTTGAAAAAATGGAAAACCCTTTAAGTGTTTATGCTCCATTAAAACTTAATTCTGCTTTTAATCCCAGACCAGAGCGTTGATAGATTAATTCATATTAAATGGAACTTGAGTCTCTGTAGTCTCTTCTTCTCTAATGAGGCTAGCACAGAAAGAGGATGCTACTCATTGTGAGCAGGGGTATCACTTTCTGGTCCCACTATTTAATTCTACCTTATTATAGGTGTTCAAAAATGTACTTTGTTCTCTAGCTCCCATTTCAACTTTCATTAATTACATAGTCACAGTTCACAGAACAGAATTGGAATGATTACTACAAGGGACACAGTTATTTAGGAGGGGAGAGGCAGATGACAAATGCTATATTCCCCAATTGTCAAAACATAGCTGTTTGGCTCAAATATCTCTTTTACCATGCCAGGCTATTTCTAGACCCCACGGACAGGTCTAACATCAACCTTAAGACAAGCTGTAATGCTGGCCTTCCTGGCAATACCTGTTAGTGTGATTATCTATTGATATGATTCCTCAAAATAAGCCCAGAGTAGAACATCACTGAAATGTTGTCAATACACCAGGTGCTTGTAATTAAGAAAAACCAAAACACCCAGGCATCTACCATCACACCTCAGCTCTGCTAGCTCTGTTTCTCTATCTCAGAAAGAAATCCAGTCCCGATTAGACCAAAGAAGGAATAAGTATTTAGCCAAAACAGAGTGGTTTTTCAGAATTAAAAGTAGCATTTCATAACTTTATGTACCACGTTATCTTTCTAAACATTTCAATTGTTTGAAGACATTATATAACTGTGCAGAAAGTCTTGTTCTCTAAATCACTGCAATGCCAAATCCTTCCCTTTACACTTGGTAGGAGGGGAGGGAGGGAGCATGGAGGAGAGTCACCGCAGAATGAATCTTTGCCCTGCTGTATCACAGCTGTACTCAAAGCAAACCCACACTTGACAACACCCACTTTCTGTTCTCAGCTCCCGAGGCGTTTGCTCTGGGGTCACTGCAGTTTCTGGAGCAGGCCGGGGGCACCGCCACACAAGTACTGTCCTCGGCCACAGTTTGCTCCCATCCACACATAAAAGAAGCCGTTTCCCTTGTTAGCAGCGCCACGCTGACAATGGAGACAGCATCCTGCCTGCCAGTCAGGCAGCTGCTCCCACTCTCGTGGAGCTGTGCATCAGCAGAGCCTGACTGTCCCTGCTGCCCGCCACAGCTCACACCACACTGGACAGTGCTGCCCATCTCCTGCAATGCTCCCTTGGCTTTCTGCACCCCTAGGGACAACGTGGAGAAATGCGTGTTTCTTGGGGCATCTTTGTCACCCCTGCACTTTCACCAGCCCTCTGGTAGATGCCTGACTCTATTTCCTTCTGCAGTAGGATCAGCAAGAGGAGAATGTGACAGGGCAGACCAGGCTGTGTATTCTGCTGAAGACAAAAAGGGATGTGGGATGAGCAGACCTTTATTGCCACATAGCTTTTCTTACAATAAGGCTTTTCCAGGAAAAGTACGAGGTATTTCCAGCAGAGCAGCTCTGTCTAGCAGAGGTCTGATTAAGCCAGCCGCCCTTGTGATTGTGTGAGCTTCTGCTAAGCCAACCCCCTAACACCAAATTTACTGGGCAGGATTTGACTGTGCTTTGCTGCCCACTAGATGTATGTGAAAAATTGGCACTCCAGCTGCCCTGAGAGGGTAAACTCTGCTGGCAGTCTGGAGCTTTTAAGGCTTCTCTGAAATATTTAGTGAAGAAAGTGTTCACCTGAACACAGAAACACAAAGTGCTGCCTTCCCTCTGGATAGCAGGTGGCAAAAGCAAGGGGAAAGGCAAGTCGGAAAGAAAAAGAAAAACCAAAGATTAACTCTGGTTTTGTCAGTGGAAAGGTACCTGGATTTCAGCCCCATTACTCCTGCTTATACTGTACCTTGCAAGTTTACAAACGTCCTGGTTGGTTGCAAGTAGAAGCAGTAGTGTACCTGGATGCAGAAAAGAGCCTATAGGTCCAGGCAGCAGTCGCTTGGAAGCAAACAGCAGGAACTAATAGGATAACACATGAACATACCCAAGTGAGTCCATAAACAGACACCTTAGGCATGCCTAGACAGGCATTGAGATCCAGGCCCACAATCCTCACCACTGCAGCTCTGAGATCACGTAGGCTCGCTGACTACAGTGGCAACATCCTCAAAATAGTTTGCTTTTCCACATAAATAAAGAATGGTGATTGAGCCAGTAATTATTTATTGCCTTGTGCCAACCTTCAAGAGAGAGGAAAAGGTAAGGCATGTTCAGCAGTATGGTAGCATGCAGAAGGAAAACCATCTGCAGGGCCAAAGGCTGTGGAGCACGCAACCTGTAAATCCTGAGTTACAAGTAACAAATAAAAAACCATAGAAGCATCTGAAGGGACTCAGAAACCCATTAGAAATAAGTCCCACAATACTTGCCAACAGAAGAAATGAATTGTCTGGTTTGGGTAATTTAAGTAATAATTATGTTCTTGAACAAAGTCTGCCAAGTGATAAATGCAAAACATAAATTGCAACTGACTGAACTTGTTCAGCAGCAAAAGGAAACTTCCCTCTTGGAGATGGGAGAGAGTGGGAAGCCTCCTTCTCTAATAAAGATGAACTGGAAATCTTTATCATAGTCAGTTCAAAAAGTTATCTGTTTCGAAAACAGCATTTTACAAGCTTTCTGTAAACACGTTTGCTTTTGAATTCATCTGTCTTCATGAAAGATCTCCTCCCCTCTAATCAGCCTAGGTGAAACTTCCATTTTCTCCCATTCCAGTTTCTGCAAACACTTGCAGGCAGTGTTCCACCAAGCAGTTTTAGTTATCTGTCAGCAGCTACTATCAGGACAAGGAAGATGGGGAATGGGAATATTTACCAAGCTGCAGCCACCTGTGCAGGGCAGGTAACTGCTGGCGAGTTTGCAGCCAAAGCCCCACACCTTTCGTCCCTCACCTCACTAGACTGTTGGAAAAACACTTGGACCAGCACCTTGGCGCTCCCTTAAGCAGCACAAATTTGCTCATAGCACATCTGTATTCTGACCCATATGGCACTAATTTTCCTTAGCAAAACAGAGGTACTAAGTCATTTACATCCCTGGTGGGAAAGGGGAGAAAAAAGGCAATGCTCCTGGTCTCAAAGGATCATGCTGTGAATTATATCAGGTACATTTTAACAGCATAAACACTAATGAAAAAAGATGTACAGAGAGGTGAGGGGCTGCAACTGTGTACAGCAAAGCTGAAGGGATTTCACTGTAACGTATACTTTGCTTTTGGTTACCTTAGTTATTGAACCATCTATCTAAACACAAACTGAACAGACAATCCACAGACAAATCCCCGGTGTGATATTTAAAGGCAGTTGGTGTAAATAATGCATGAGAATAACGGTGGAGCCTCTGGCCAGCACAGGGCAATTCACATTACACATCCTCAGACTCCACTCTCAACCTGATGTACAGAATCCAATCACAATTTCTGCACTGAAGTATTTGTGACACTTCACTGCCACCAAGAGCTTCAAAGGACATACTGTGCCATTTCTTTATTGAAATAGGCCTTTTTCCCAACTTCAGGGGAGAAGACACTGACAGACAATAAAAAGCTAATGCTATTTTGGTAAGAGTCATTCTTCTTCTTTGCCACTGCAAATGTTCCCTCTCCCAGCCTGTTATGATATTGTGTTACACAGGGAAGAAACTGTTCCACTTCTAGGGTTTCTGCTTCTGTCTGATGTCAGTGACCTCTTATTTCCCGTGCAGAGATTGTTATGATTAAAGTGGATTAGAACTTCCAGAAAGAGGCATTAAGAGCGTATTATTTGTACAGGAGCAGAAATACCATTAGCAGGAAGCAATTGCAGCAATGCAGGTCAGAAGACAGCAAGGTTTTTACAGAAGCATATCCAGATGTTTGGCAGCAAGTCCTACCCAAAGTCAGTAGGTACTTTGTGAAAAGGATGCATATACCTTCACAATCTGCAGTATAAAGAACTCTCATCCTAATTACACATCCACCACGTCTTGCAAGACACCAGCCACCATAGCAGGCTGCAGCAGCAAAAGGGTTCACTCTTATTTTCCTACCCGTTGCTCAGGTATGTCTTTTCTCCTCGCTCACCCACACGAGACGAGGGCCCAGAAGTTGCCCCAGTAAGTCTGGTCTGGTTCACCACCCTGCTGCCAGTATTACATCCAAGTCATTACATAAAGTGAGAGGCAAACATGCATCAAAGCACTACAGCACCCTAAGAACCAAACCCTTCACAGCTGCTGACTTCGAGTTTTACTCTCCAAAGAGTAAATATCCTGTATTTGGTAAGGCAGAGAGAGGAAAAACTTGGAGAAAGTGTCAGTTCCCAGAGTCAATGCTATCTGGGTTTTTTTCAGCACATAACAAAACAAAAACCACAATGCAACCCTTTTGTTTCTTCCTAATCCTCTATTTGACGATGCCAAAGGAATTTGACATATAACCTTGCATATGTCAAACACGTGTTTCATTGAAAAGCACGTGCTCTTCACAATTGTAAGATTTTTTTCTATAATTGCAAGTAACACAGAAACAGAAATTCTGCTCTCTGGAACGTACCACTGTTTCCTGTGAGGATTTCCACCATGATTTGGAAACCTTATGGTACAGGACACAATAAATCACTTAGCTGTATACCTTATCATGCATTTCTAGAGTAAGCAGTGATCATTTAAATGAAAATTTCTCCTTCTAGGATTTTTTTATTTAATCAATGCATAGCATCTCTATCTGAGAATTTCCTCCTTGCTTAAGGTGATATGAGCCTCATTTCTGCAGTCTAGGGTTTGGTGTCATTCAGACGAATTCATGTTTGTGATGTTTTACAAACACAATGAGAGGAAACAACTTTGAATGTTATTTAATTACCCACAGGTCAAGTAATCATGAGCTGTGCAAGCGATAACAGTAATAAGACACAATAATGGCATCACCTTTTGTACATGTTAGAACAATGCCTGAGGGCTTCTAATAGATACTCACTGTTCCAGCAACTCACAAAGAACTTGGCCTTATCCTTGAGAGGCTTTAGGATTCAAATGCATGAGAAGAGTAGAGGAAGCAGGTAAAAAAAAAAAAGACAGAAGCAAAACAAACCAGGTAGCGTTATGACACTCAAGTACCAGGTTTTTTTTTTTGAAAACTTTTGTTCCAGGACTCACTTGGAGAATGAGCATTTAAAGAAGAGAGAAAGCCTAACAAAAGGTAGGATAATAAGGAAAGTAACTAGGAGAAGAGGGGAGTCAGCCCAGGGCACAGGAAGAGAGAAATGCCTCTCAAAAAGGCAACCAACCCCAAAAAACAACCCCCCCCTAATCACAGGTGTTCTGAGCACACTGTTGGCAGCCATGGTACCTTTTCCTTTCAGTCTCTACTTCCCAGTGATCATGGTGCAGCTTTTCTCTGCATTGCTCCTAAACTTTGCAAACCAATGCAGTTAAGATAGAAACAATTACCACCAAACCTCTCAACAGAGCCACATCCTGCTCTCTTGTAGCTGTGGGTGGCAGAGAGGCGAGTGGTCCCAGCTGGAGCTTCTTGGCTGAAGTAGGTCTGCACACCTGCTTGCCTATGCTTCACAGGTGGGTATAGACCTCTTCGTGCTTATTAAGGAAAATATCCTGAATAATTCAGTATAGACTTATTATAGAAATGTTGCAACAATGAAATCAAGTGATTAAGCTATGCTTAATTAACATAAAACTGTAGAGCACCTTTATGCTCCTTATCTTTTCCTCCTTTGCTTTCCTGGGTGATAAAGTGATGGAGTGTATCAGGGATTACCAGCTGGTGCAAAAAAGGTGAACAAATGTAGGCATGTATGTGCATAGAGGGATGGATAGCACAGTAAATGCAGTAATATCTAGATTGAGATGCTGAAAACACTGTGGGGAAAACAAATGTGAGCCTCAAGCTCTGAAGTGTGATTGTCTTACTTTCCAAAGAAGAGCAGAAAGCAATTTGCTGGGATTTGCTGTTCTGATAAAAATAGGTTGTGCTTCAACTCTCTGGCTGCAGCATGCCCAGATGTTTAGCTTACAGGTAAGGTGAAGTTAAAATCTCTCTGGGTGGGTACCACCAAGCCGTAAAGTAGCATGAGGTCTTCAGGTTGCCTGAGTACCCAGGGGCTGAATTCCTGTATTTAGCATTCCTGCACCTATATTTAGCTGGTACCCCAGGGATTCCTCTGCATGCTGCTTTAGGACCTCATGGTCTCTCCCAAAGCAGTGGAAGAGAGTCTGTGAGGGAACGCGGGTTGGGCAGCACTGCACAGCACAGCACTGTGGCCGCAACTGGAAAAGCAATAGTGAAGCATGAGAGGAAAAAATCCAAGTCAGAGCTGAGAAAAAAACCACACGAAGTGGCAGCACTGACAGCTCGGGCAGGCCTGTGTGTTTGGTAGGCAGGTGCAATGTAACAATTATCAGAGGGAAACGAGGCTTCATGTGACCATCACTCTGATAAGAAAGCTCTAATTGTCACATAAGCCACTCATATTTTATTCAGGCTGAAATTATAGCCTCAGAATGTGGTTACTTGCTGATAATTGGGCTGTGTCTTCAGCTGCTGTAAATCTGCATGACTCTGCAAATGCCAGAACAGTTGTGCTGATTTAAACCAGCTAAGTACCTGGCCCTGAACACTGACCAAAGTGGCATCCTATGCCTGCAGGATTTATGGACATGCTGTGTTAGCATGGATGAGCTCATCCTTACAATTCACCCCTTCGTGTGGTCTTGATGTGTTGAGCCTGGACTCAGCTGGGCCATGCCTGTGCTGTAGAGCTGGTGTGCACAGCTCAGACCAGAGTGCCCTACTTGCCCATGGGCCTTGCATGGAGGCAGGGATACTGCATCTTGATGCCCCACTGGGATTCATCTGAGGCACGTCCTCAGTCTTGGGGCTCCCTGGGTCCCTCTGTGACCCTGCTCTAGCCAAGCAGAGGAGCATCCCTGTCCAGCCCAAGTTGCACCAGCACTACAGTGGGAGCCAAAGAGGGCTGCTGTGCAGCACTCCACAGTATGTGCATCTGGGACTGGCCATTAGTAAGTATAAGAGAAGCATTGGATGATGCCTAAAAAACTGCAGTGTCCCTGGATATTTTCATCTCAGGATCCTCTGCATAAAGCACATTTTGTGCTGTGTCCCCTACAATGCCTATTTGCATAATTGAATGGCTTCTGCTCTAACCCACAACCTAGGCTTTTTCTCTTGGCAGAAGGAGGTTGAAAAGTGCACATCGCTTTTGAATCTGTCGCTGAGCATTTCTTTTAGCAGCAACCACAGATCACATCTCATAAATAGCCACATTTTAAAATATAAGTTTCGTGTTTGTTGGTTCTAATCTAATTATTTATAGAAATGCCCTTTTCCTGTGATCCATAATCTTCTCAAACTTCAGTAGTTTCTTGCTGTGAAAAATGATTCACTCTGGGCTGAGTGTATCATGGTAGCTGAATATTTGTTCATTGTGGCGCATTTTTTATCCAGAAAACTAAGTCTGAAATGATTCCTGGGTAACAGTTCCCCTGAAGAGCACTGCCAGTAGCCTAATCCAGTCTCCAAATGTTCAGGATCCTCCTGAAATTAACTGGAAGTGATTGCAGAATTGCAATTAGAAGTCCTTAGCATATTCTGTCAAATATTTACTGCACCTATTTTCTCCTCATTGACAGATTATGCAACTGATGTTTTAAATAATTCGCCATGAAAGATTAGCTCTTTGAATTTACACAGTTAATTCTAGTGGTTGGGTGGACCCACACAAGCTTAAATTGACACTCAAAATGAGAACTGGAAATCTTAAATGCCTGCCTACCAAATCTTTCTGGTCCTTGAAACCAAGCACAGACCAGGTTGCCTGTGGGACGGAGGCTATAGCCCTTCTGAGGCAGGGGGTAAGTGCAAAGGAAAAGAAGTCCTTGGGAAGAAAGTTGACCCCAATTTTGGTGAGCTTAAAGAGCTTCATTCAAATCTAGTTTACTGCAGAACAACACCAGTGTGCACAGTCAGAAATTCCTTTGAAATTTTCTATAGCATGTTTTTAATAGTCCTCTTCAAGATAATAGCTTGTAACCAACCTTTTTTCCCCTTTGAAGGTACATTTTTACCTTGGAGTGGAGAAAGAGATATATTGTTTCACCATTGAGAAAGATCCCACATATATTTCGAAGGATGGAATTGTTTGTTACAAAAAATGACTCGGGCAATCCATAATAACACGGTAATTATGATTCAACAAGTTTTCCATGTCAGCCTAACATCAATGTTAATTTCCTTGGGCAAGTTGTGTTACAAACTACTGTAGCACGGTAAGTGGAAAACAGGTCATTGCCAGAAGGGTTTGCTTTGTCAGGCGTCACCCTAACTGGTGACAAATGCAGCCTCATGGGGAGCATTAGATGCATTGGGCCAGGAGCAGGGGGAGGTTTCTCCCTGCTGGATTGAGATGGGTTCTATGACCCCACCGCCCTGCAAACTGCAGGAAGGAGCATCGCAAGCTGGTTGTGTTTCAATCAATAATTGGACTCATTAGCGTTGCATGGTGAGTCGGCCTCCTGTTTACCTGCAGCAGCGGAGTACTGAATTTGTGTCATTTCTGATTTCTCCCCTCCACATCCCAGCTGCTCAGCGGAGATACTTTTTCACAGGCAATTAGAGAACCTAAGACAGGAGCCAGAGTAAGATGGAAGACACTGTGTGTTAATTAGGGTTTTTCAGCTAATTGACCCAGTCATGCAAAGGGAATATCTGAGATATATTGTTGCTGTTGCTATTTTCACCACTCACATATCTGAAGCAGTTTTACATTGAATTGACTTAAAACCTACCCTAGACATGCAAAAGTTCAAGAATGAAAGGTTTTGCTCTTTGGGAGTTTCAATGTGGAAAAAAGGACCCACTTATCAACTATATCTAAAATATCTGAAAAATTCTATGCCAAAACAATATTAACACTGTTTTCTAGAATGAGGAATATGAACATATGAAAATATGTTCATGTGTTGATATGAAAATATACACTGAAATAATGAACGGAACAAATTTAACATTCTAGTATTTTTACCGCAGTAATTAATTGGTAAAACATAAAATTTTTTAAAAAACAATGTAAACAGTATAATTCTCCTAGTTGAATACTAAATCATTAGCCTAATACATTTTTTATTTCATGAAGAATAGCAATAAAGAGGAAAAATTTCTTTATTAAATGAAATTATATTTGAGCCATCAAGACATGTATGTGTCTGCTGCACTTCCTTTCTTCCTCCACAGCCTTTGGATGCTGCTGGACAAGGAGACAGCTAGCAGAGGTTCATGGCTGATGCTTCAAAACATAGGGCAAGATGCCTGACAGGAATCTTATTAATGTACTCACTGGAAGAGCCCTTGAAAATAACACATACGAAAAAAGTGCAGAAAAACTGATTTTATCACTTCTACATCCAGCAGGAAGTGCTGTGCCCACTCTGCTGGGCTCTGTACTTCAGAGCTCGGCCACTTTACTCTCTGTTTGAGCTCAGGAATATTAATAGTATAGGAAACAATCATGGAAGAATTACTGAAACATGTCTAAAGGAAGGAAGGAGGGAAGGAAGGAAGGAAGGAAATAAAGGATTTGTACTGTGCTTAATTTCCCTAATAAAATCTGCTAGATGAGTCTTTGGTGGCAAAGTCTCGTTTCTTATCCAGCCTCTCGAGGTTTTCAGGGGCACTGAATGTTTGAACATGCTACAAACCTTGGTTTGTATGCATGTCATCTTCTTCCACACATGTACAGGCTTTATCTCAACAGCAGAACATGTATCTTTCATCCAGGTACAATGATGCTGCACTGCTTCCATGCTGTGCCCCCCAAGTCCTACCTCCGTCATCTGGAAAGCCACTAATTCTCACCATGCCCAGGAATGTGTGACTTCTGCCCTGGCAGTAAGGCTCTTTCACCAGTGGAAGGGGGACAACCTTGTGTGAGCTGCCAGATTGAGCAGAGAGGCTGGAGAATTAACAATCAGATTCAGTGAGTTTGCCAGCAGCAGTTTAGATTAGATTAGAAAAGGTGTTAACAGAAATTATCTGGGGATGGGTTCAGAGATAGTGATAGGGGCCAGTAGGACATTAGAGGGCACCCAGGGACAAGACTTTCTGGACACTGGCAGTCCCCAGTCTCCAGAGAAATGCTGTCTTAGATATCGCTCAGTTCCTGGGAGGAGGAGGTGATGGACACAGCCCCAAGTGACCACGTCCCACAGCCTCTGGCTGAACATTTCTACTGCGCTCCTGTCCCAAACTGTAAATTGTCCCTAGAAATAAGCTGGTTGCATGCTTTCAGGGTCCTGAGGAAATTCACAGCAGTCCTGTGAACACATGACAATGTTGAGCACTTCCCTGGTGGACTTGTGTTCTCTGGGCTTGCCCATGAATTGGGTTTTACAGACAGGCAGCTTTCTGAGGACAATGTAATTTCCAACTGGACCTGTGTGAACAGCAGATCATTACCTTCCACAGTGGCATTGTCTTCATCAAACAACGGATGATCTTCACTATGAACACTGACTGGCTTGTCATCCTCTCCCTCAGCCCTTATTCCATGTTGCTGGGGGCCTGCCCATTCTGCCATCCCATGGTTGCAATTCTGCCCCATGTCTGAATTCATCTGGATATAACTTTTTCCCACCTCTGCTGCTCCTCCATCTCTCACCTGGGGTTGTTAGAAATAAGTTTGGAGTGGAGACACACTTGACTTGTATTCTTGGTCCTTGTAGACAAATGACTGCTGAAAAGAGTCCTTCATTTTTGATATTTTCCTCAAGGTAACATACACCTATTTCTTGATCTTGGATCCTCCCTCTCCATGTTCTCCTGAGAGCGTCACAAAAACCCCAACAATTACAGTAAGCAGATCCACAGGGTGAGACACGAGCCTTGTAAGTTTGCAGTTTTCCATGCTGGCATCTGTAGTAGTCCATGAGGCTTAATCGTTGCTCTGCATAATACACTCGTGTCTCAAAATCCACCTTTCCACTAGCAATGTGGAGGAGCATCAGCAAAGGTGACTATGTGGACAAGGTGGTCCTCAAATCCAGAGGCCAAGGTCAGCCAAGGCGGGAGAAGCATGACAAGTGGATAAAGGGCACTGCACATGGAGGAGAAGCCCCCATATCTTTAGGTTGCATGGTCTGGATAAAGATGCCTCACACCAGGCTCCTTGGAAAATAAGGCTCAACAGACTGGGAAGTAAAATGCTTTAACAAATTTAGAAAATGGAAAATGTAGAGAGTAATTTTTAACAGACTTGGCTCTGCCCGGAGCATATAATGAATATAAAGCCCATGTGGACAAAGGTGATAACAGGCAAAATGAAGGACATGCCACAATCTGCATTTGCTCTTTCAAAAAATGCAGATGGCTGCAGTGAGCATCCACAGGACTGTGAGTCACTTCATTCAAGCATCTTCCCAAAACAAGGGGGCACACAGAGGCCAACAGCTCTGAAGCATCACCAGCTCTTGAGGGAATGCAGCCTCACCACAGTAGCATGCTACATATCTCCAACCCTGCACCTCTGATTTTTGGACAGAAATTAATTTCATAGAGCTAAAAACCAATGAATGGTAAACCGAAAACAAATAAAAGGAAAAAAACCACACAGAGCCCAAATGAAAAAAAATATATAGCATTACAAAATGAAAAACTTTTTCCCATGGGGTAGTGAGCTGCTTACACCAAAACAAGCCCAGCACCTGTAAGGATAGCAGTTTGGAAGGGAGGGGGGGGGGGGGGGGGAAAGAGTGTTTGGGACAGTGAAGAGTAAGTTTTCAAAGTAACAGAATAAAAAAGCCAGGAAAAACACAGTAACTTTTGCTGATGAGCCGCGAATTTTTATTGGACTGTGGTTTTACCACTGTAAATAATTTCTAATTTCACTGACAGCACAAGAGCTGCCGGGCTTGCTGTGACTCCCTTCTCGCTTTGCCGTCGTCTGCCAGAGGAGCCGCTGGCAGTGCCATGCGCGCCCCTCGCTCGGCCCTGTCCGGCGGAGGAGCGGCGCTGCCTCCGTGGGAGGGCGCGGAGACACCGCGCCTGCGGTGGCGGCTGCGCGGCGCCAGGTGGCGATACCGCACCGCCGGCCGCCTC